>VMDO01005801.1:16125-31161 GCA_007922755.1 Pedetes capensis | reverse complement strand
GTGTAGCATGCACAAGGCCTTAGTTTCAATCCCCAGCACTCCCCCCAAATTTTTTTTTAACTTTTTATACATACATCTTTTAATGAGATAACCACTGCATCTTGTAATGAGATAACTTGAAATCTCCTTTTCTTATTAAATACACTTAATAGTATGACACAGTAAAATAGGAGACTCGGGACTAGAGGCCTGGCTTAGTGGTAGAATACTCAAACTAACATACTTCAGACCGTCCATTTGATCCGGTCACCATTACAAAAAAATAAAAAAGAAGAAAAAATACACATATAATTTGCAAGTAGTGATTCATTTTTATAAAAAAGCACCTTCATTTCATATTTAGGGGAATATTTTCAGAAATTATTGTCTTAGCTAACCTGCAGTTGTGGGGCTGGGCTTTAGCTCAGTTGGTAGAGTGCTTCTCTGAGTTCTCTGAGGCCCTGGATTTGATCCCCAGCACCCAAAAAATGGGAGAACTTGGTAGCATACTCCCAAAACAATCCATAAACAATCAGCCATTGAAAACCCTATTAACAGCAGAGAATTACTGACATAGTTCCAGGCATAGTGTTGGGGAGTTTTTCATTCTGTTGTATGTAGGGTCACTATGAGTTGGACTCAACTGGATGGCATCTAACAACAACAACAATCTGCAGTTGCTTCTACCACTAGATTGGAGCATATTGACACTTAAAGCTTTAAAATTTCATTCAGACCAAGTTATAGTGAATGTTTGCTAGTCATAGACATGAAAGCTCCCATACTGATGTCACCAAGGTAAAAGTGTGTGTGTCAGTGGATACAATACACATGATTTCTAGGATTGGCTTTGCTATCTATTGTATATGCTCTAAACTTATTTTGCTACATCTAAACTTAATTTGCTACATCCTTTATGTTCTGGAATTGCAAGAAGAGGCTTTGAAATAAATATCAGTTGAAAGTAAGTGTTGATATAAAAGCAAAGTTTATGCTAGCAATAATTTTTAAATATTTTAAAGTAACGTTCTTATAAAGATCAGATTGCTTTTCTCATGAGAAAATGCTAGTTTTCCGTTTATTTTGAAAGGATTGTTTGACTCTGCATTTGTGTCTAATCTGTGATAGAAAATGTTTCTTTAATTTTAATGTGTTTTATTCAAGGAGAAACATACTACAAAAGAAATTTAATGATGAAGGCAAGTTGAAGATAATGTTAGATTTAGATCTTTTTGAATCTTTTATAACATGCTGACATTTTTCAACATTTGTTCTCATTAATCTTTAAATTGACAGAATCCTCTTCCCTTCCTAGAAACATTATATTTGCCATCATATGCAATTAAGCATGGATTATAATGTAAATGTGTTTGTTACTAGTTCTTTAGGATGTTCGTTGTACTTAGAAATTGTATGTCATTTACATAAATAGCAGTTTATTTTGTGTAACTTGTTGACTTTTTAAGCAGTAGGGAAATGATCAAGAGCAGCAAAGAAACTGGTGTGTGTACAATATTTGAAGTCTATATTGTTATGATATTAATATACATGTGATTACTAGTTTATAAACTGGGCCAGGAATGTGTGTGTGGGAGGCAGGAGGCTCATCTCTTATTCTTTTTTAATGTTGAGATACTTCAAAAAGGCATAGCTAGATCACACAGCCATCATTGAAAAATAGGCAAAAAACAGGCAAAAAATAACCTGTTATTCCATGGTTAGATGACTTTTTAGATTTGGAGAATGTTTATTAGTCATTGAGCTTTCCACCCAAAGAAGGAAATGCTGTGTATGTATTCACCCTGCCAGACAATCATTTAGCATATTCCATCTCAAAATTCCCCCACGTCTCATAATTTTCCATGTCTCTCAGAGACTTCCACTTGCTGATATGCTGATATTTTGATACTCAAAATGAGAAGGAATAACTATGAACATCCATTAATAATTGGAATGTGGAATGTACATCGTATGAATCTAGGAAAATTAGAAATCATCAAAAGGGAAACATTTCATAGACCTCAACATTCTAGGTATCAGGGAGCTAAAATGGACTGGCATGGGCCATTTTGAATTCAGATGGTCTGCTATCAGATGGTCTGAATCATATGGTCTGCTATGCCAGGAATGACAGATTCAAGAGAAATGAGGTTACATTCATCATCAAAGAAGATCTTCTTAAGGTCTGTCCTGAGGTACAAAGCTGTAAATAATAAGAATGATATCTATATGCCTGCAAAGGAAGGCCAGTTAATATGACTATTATTAAAATTTACGCACCTACCACTAAGACTACAAATGAAGATAGGGAAGATTTTTACCAGCTTCTGCAATCTGAAATGGATAAAACATGCAATCAAGATGTACTGATAATTACTAGTGACTGGAATGCAAAAGTTGGAAACAAAGAAGGTGGCTCAGTAGTTGGAAAATACAGCCTTGCTAATCGAAATGATCCCCCACATGTCTGTCAGTTTGTTGCACTGTGGGGGCCTGCATGTTAATATGACGCTGAAAGCTATGCTATCAGTATTACAGATATCAGCAGGGTCACCCATGATTTCACCTGAGCTTCCAGACTAAGACAGACTACAGAGTAGGAACTGGCAGCCCACTTTGAAACCAGCCATTGAAACCCTGTGAATAGCAGAGAAAAACTGTCAGATATAATGCCAGAAAATGAGCCCCACAGGTTGGGAGGAATTCAAAAGACAACTGGGGAAGAGTCGCCTCTTCAAAGTAGCGTCTACCTTAAGGATGGAAATGAAGTAAAGCCCCAGGGACCTCCATTTGCTGATGTGGCACAACTCAAAATGAGAAATAACTATAAACATCTATTAATAGTTAGAACATACAATGTACATAGTATGATTTTAGGAAAATTAGAAATCGCGAACAGGGAAATGCAGCACATAAATATTAACCATATAGTCACCAATGAGCTAAAATGGACTGGCATAGGCCATTTTGAATCAATTATATGGTCTACTACATGGGAATGACAACTAAAGACAAATGGAATTGCATTCATCATCAAAAAAAGAATTCTCAAGATCTGTCCTGAAGCACAATGCTGTCAGTGGTATAATAATATACATACACCTACAAGGAAGGCCACTTAATATGACTATTAGTTAAATTAATTCACCTGCTTCTAAGGCTACAAATGAAGACAGGGAAGATTTTTACCAGCTTCTACATTCTGAATTAGATAAAACATGCAGTCAGGATGTACTGATGCTTACTAGCTACTGGAATGCAAAAGTTGGAAATGAAGAAGGCAGCTCAGTAGTCAGAAAATATGGCCTTGGTGACACAAACGATGCTCCCGATGGTATGAAAGAATTTTGTCAGACCGATAACCTTTTCATTGCAAGTACATTTTTTTACCAACATAAGCAGTGACTATACACGTGGAATTCACCAGAAGAAACATACAGGAACCAAATAGACTACATTTGTGGAAAGAGATGATGGAAAAGGTTAATATCAAAAGTCAGAACAAGACCAGGTTCTGATTGTAAATCAGACTATCAACTGCTCATATGCAGATTCAAACTAAAACTGAAGAAAATTAGAACAAATATACTAGGGACAAGGTGTAATAATCCTGAGTATATCCCACCTGAGTTCAGAGACCACCTCAAGAACAGGTTTAATGCATTAAACACTAATGATAGGTCAGACAAGTTGTGGCATGACATCTCAGACATCATTCATGAGGAAAGCAGAAGGTTATTAAAAAGGCAGGAAAAAAACAGCAGACCAAATTGCATGTCAACAGGGACTCTGAAACTTGCCCTTGAATGTCAAACAGCTAAAGTAAAAGGAAGACAAGATGAAGTTAAGGACCTAAACAGAAGATTTCAAAAGGCAGCTCAAGAAGGACAAAATTGAATATTGTAATGACATGTGCAAAGAGCTGGAGACAAAATCTAAAAGGAAGAACACACTGTGTTTCTCAGGCTTTATGATGTTGAAGAAAAGATTCAAGTCTCCAGTGGCATTAGTGGAGGATTCTACAGGGAAAAAACTAAATGAAACAGGAGACATCAAAAGAAGATGGAAGGACTACACAGAATCATTATACAAAATAGAATTGGTGGATGACCAACCATTTCAAGAGGTTGCATAAGATCAGAAACCAGTGGCACTGGAGGACAAAGTGGAAGCCACCTTGAAAGAACTGAAAAAACACAAGGCTCCAGGAATTTATGGAATAGCAATGGAGATGTTTGAACGAACAGATGCAGCATTGGAGGTGCTAACATGTTTGTGCCAGCAGATTTGGAAAACAGCTACCTGGCCAACTGACTGGAAAATATCCATATTTGTGCCTTTTACCAAAAAAAGGGGACCCATATGTGGAAATTAATTGAACAATATCATTAATATCACATACCTATAATCCCAGTGACTCAGGAGGCTGAGACAGGAGAATAGTGAGTTTGAGGCCAGAAACAGCCTATGCAACTTAGTGAGAATCTGTATCAAAATAAAAAAGGTTGGGGGTGGGGCAAGGACCTGAGGGTGCAGGTAAGTGGTAGAGCACTTGCAAAGTATGTGCAAATATGTGGGTTCAGGTCCCCTGTAGCACAAATAATAAAATAAAATTCTTACTTTGGGGTTGTATACACAAGGATTTACTCAACTTGTACATTTCTTTGTTTTCAAGTAAGATAAACTCCTGTCACGTAGAGTAGTATACTCAAATGGTGGGGTGTTTTGGCACCACTTTAGACCCTCTGTAGGACCAGTAAAGGACAAATCCAGCCTGCCTAATATTCTCATAAGTAAATTTTTTTTGGCACAAAGTCACAGCCATTCTTTTATGAATTGCCTCCAACCTGTTTTGCACCATAACACTATATGGATTGCATAGTTGAAAATATTTACTTTCTGATACCTTAGAGAAAGTGTGCCAACTCCTGCTCTGTTTGATGTGCTCAATAAAGAAAACAAAAATCCACAACTTTATTGCCCCAATAAAGGTGCTATTAACTTTTTATTATGTTTCTCTTCCTGAAGTAATTTCTCTGCATTTGTTTTAAAAGAGATGAAGTCATACTTTTGTGTATATTTTATTTTCATTTGGGATGATGATAAAATTACCTGTTTTTGCTAAATTTTTTTTGTCCATCTCTTTTTATCGAACTACTAAGTCTCCCACATATAGGTACTATATATTACAGTTGACATTTATGTTTTTAATATTTCACTATTACAAATTATCCTGAAACATTTATTTTGTTAACCTAAAAGCCAACTTGAGGGACCCGGAATGTGAGAACAAAGACTTTATTCCATCCAAAGTGAGAGTGGCCACACAGGAAACGTGTATTCTAATTCTCAGAATAAGTGCTTTAAAATGGGATCCAAGGGGTTTGGTTTTCTATATGAAAAGAGTACAGTTTGGTTGATTACAGTTACATTGGGTGACAGAAATAGCACAGGCTGTTGATTGGTCATGGCTCACTTAGTTGTAGAATCAAGGGAAAAAATTACCTAAGTGATCAAAGAAGCTTTTACTGGGGTTATTTATTATCTTTATAGCATGAGAAAGTTGACAGAAATGTGCTGTGCTAGGTCAGAATGACCTAAGTAACTGTAGTCTTATGCCTCATGTTTCCCCTAGGTCCCAAAAGAATTCCATGACATCAATTTTGTGACATTTTAAATTCTTTCTCAATTTGTATGTTAGGACTTTTGGTATTTTATATTTTACCTTATTTATTTAGGAATGGCTTTGTAGAAGAGATACTCTTGGGTGCATTCTTGGCATATGCATTTGTTCGTGGCGTAGATAGTTAGTGACCATTGAGTTCTGTAGAATTTTCTGACATGCTGAAACCTTAAAATTTTATGTTAGACTTGAGGTTTCTATTCCCTTGCCATATCGAGTAGATATTTTGCATATTACATGAACTCTTACCTAATTTGACAAATGCTACATGATTACTGCATTTTCTCACAACAAAAACAGAACATTATGAGAATCTGTTTTAAACACAACATGAAATATAAAGAAATAATATAAAGGTAAAAATCATAGTCTAGACAGACATGTTTCAGATAGAAATTTGTGAGTAATCTGTAAACTTTTTGTAAACTCTATAATATGAATATGTTTTGGGAGTAGAAAAGATGTTTTTAATGCTCTGTATTTTATGGGAAAAGCTACTTACATTTACCATAAAGAAATTTATGCTAAAATTGACCTAGCTGTTTTGTTTCTTTATCCCACTTGTTATCATTTTCATTTAACCCCAATATCATTCTGTCATTTCTTTTATCCTCTCAGGTTAGCATCTTTCATTCACTAGTTTTGTAACTATGAGCAAGTTATTCAGACCTCTGTGGGATTCATTTTCCTCTTTGTAATCTAATAATATCTACATCAAACACTTTTTGGTAATAGGTAAAATAGTAAACAAAATTTCTCCCCTTCTGGGGCTGAGGTAGTGATGGGAGAAACACAGTAAGTCAAACAAAAAGTCTAAAAGTCCTTTCAAAAGCAATGTATAGATTAAGATAAAGGAAATAGGAAAGTCAAGGGAAGCTTCTCTGATGTGGTCATTTAAGAAGAGACCTGATGGAAGTGAAGGATTGGGTCACAAGGACATCTGAGGGAAAAGCATTTCAGATAGTGAGAGTAAACAGTTTCAAAAATCCTGAGGCAGGTGTACATCAACAGCTGAATGAATTAAAAAAAGTTATGCGCACATACACACACACACATGCACACACACAAGAACACTTGTTATTTGGTGCTATCAAGTCAGGTCTGACTCATAGCAGCCCTGTTTACAGCATATCAAAACACTACCCAACACTGCCATGCACATACTCTTTATGTTTGAGTCCATTGTTGCAACCAGTGTTTGTTCTCATTTTGAATGATGCTGCGTCAGTAAAAGGAGGTTCCAGGGCCTTTACTCCATTCCCATCATTAAAGTCGACTTTACTTTGAGGTGGCAATTCTTCCCTGGGTGACTTTGGATGCCTTCCAGCCTGGTAGGCTCATTTTCTAGCACTGTATCTGACAGTGTTTCTCTGTTATTCATAGGGTCTTTGTTTGTTAATTGTTTCAGAAGTAGGCTTCTGGGTCATTCTCCCTAGTTTGTTTTAGTCTGGAAGCTCAGCTGAAACCTAGCATGGGTGGCTCTTGTGGCATCTGAAATGCCAGTGGCATGGCTTTCAACATCACACCAATGTGCAAGCCACAACAGCACGACAAACTGACTGTCAGTACTCGGCCCTAAAGAAGAATGAAATCATGCCATTCTCAGGAAACTGGATGGAACTGGAGATCATCATTTTAAGTGAAATAAGCCAGACTAAGAAAAACAAATATTGCATATTCTCACACATAAGTGGAAGCTAGATTTATTCTAAAAAAAATAAAATCTATATCCATATGTATATATTTATATGCAAGACTGTCAAGTATAGGAGATACACCTGGGGGATGGAGGGTAGGAGGATCATGAGCAGGTAATGAAGAAGAGAACAAGTGCAAATACATAATTCAATTGCGTGATAATCTCACAATGAAACTATACTGTATGCTAGTTACATAACAATATTTAACAAAAAACAAAGATCCCGAGGCAGTGGGGTACCCAGTATATTGGAAAAATAGTGCAGGCAAGAGTAAGAGCAATCTAAGGACAGAGTACTACACAGTGACAGTGGGTTGAAGTGCAAATCATGTATGGCTTGAGATCATTGTGAGGTCTTTAGACTTTATTCACAGTGAGATGGGAAGCTTCTAAAGAATGACATTCCTAGACTTACTTTAAAGCTATTTGAAGAAAAGAACAGAGGCTGTTTTTATGACCTAGGAGTAGGAATTAATTTCATAACCAAGAAACCACCACCAAACTCATAAAGGAAAAGATCTATGAATCTGGCCATATTAAAATTAAAGCCATCTTCATGACAAAATAATTTAAAAGATCCAGAGTAGGAGAATCTGCTATAATACAATTAGTATTCAAGATAAAAAAAAAGTGAAAATGACCTACCAGTTAATGAGAAAATAAAGATATGCTTAAGTTGGCAAAAGAAAATAAGCAGTATACAAAAGATTAAACAAAAATAAGGAGTAAATATATCACAAGATACTCAAACTCAAATGAGGAACTCTGAATACCACTCCCTACTTACCATGTGATAAAATCAATAGTCTGGTAGTACTATGCTAGTAAAATGATCATACTTAGCACATTTGAATACACAGATACCAAACCTCTCAAAAATTGTGTTTAAGGTATAGAGCTTTGACAAAATGTTACACATACACTACAAAAAACCTGTAAGAGGATATTCTTAGCAGCAGTACTAATAATAGCAAACATTTGGGAATGACTTATGTGTCATTAGTAAGATAAAGCAATAAAATATATTCTTGAGAAAATCTTACGTATAACTGTCTGCCATGATACTGTTTAAATTTGTGTGAAACAAGCAATTCAGATGAGAAACACATTGCTCACGTAGTGTTCAGCATTGTGACAATTCAGAGAAAGTAATAAAAATGGAGTGAAGGTATATCCAATTAATACCTAAAATAATATACTTTTTAATATGTTACTGGGGATTGAACTCAGGGTCTTGTGCATGCTAGGCAGGTGTTCTGTCATAGAACTACACTGTCAGCCCTATTTTGCTTCAGTTTGAGACAGAGTCTTGCTAAGTTTTTCAGTCCTTCCACAAACTTGAGATCTTCCTGCCTCACCCTACTCAGTAACTATGATTATAAGTGTGCACCACTAAGATACATTGAGATCATGTCCACATAAATGTATACATAAGTTTGTATTCATGTGTGTATATAATTTGACCATGAGAATATTTTTAATACTCTCACTGAAATTGTCAAGTATTTTAATTTTGTGTACCAGGCGCAGTGGTGCACACCTGTAATCCCAGCGATGTGGGAGGCAGAGGCAGATAGATTGCAAGTTCAAGACCAGTGGCACTCTATGTGACTTAGCAAGACCCTGTCTCAAAAAGTAAAAAAAGAATGTGGGGGTGCTGGGGGTGCAGCTCAGTGGTACAGCACAAGGCCCTGGGTTCAACCCCCAGTACTGCGAAAAACAAAATAATTTTGTGACCTTGTTTTCCCCAGTAGTAGAAATAATGTTACATTCCTCTGCAATTGTATGCATCGAATTGCGGAAGCTACTTTGCAGATGGAATGATTAAATGAATATATATTTTAATTTTTATACCTACATGAATGTATTTTTTTCTTTTTTCTCTTTCTTTCACTTTCTTTTCTCTCTTTCCTTTCCTTTTCCCTTTCCTGTCCTGTCTCTCTTTTCTCTCTTTCGCTGAGACAGAGTGTTACAGCCCAGCTGGCCTAGAACTTGTTCTGTGGCCCAGGCTGGCTTTGAGCTCTCAGTCTCATCTCAGCCTCCCTTGTGCTGGGTTTACAAGTGCGTGCCACTACTACTAACTATGAATGCGTTTTTAAATGCCGTTTGTGTTTTGAATATTCACAACAAGATTTTATCATAGTTAAAATACTCCAGAATTCTGTATGAATTGTCAGTAGTTTGAATACGTTTGTTTATTGCAGTATGTGGGGGTTGAAACCAGGGCCTTGCACATACTTTGCATGTGCTCTACCAGTGGGCTGCACCCCCAGCCCATACTAATTTTTTTATATTTTGAGGCAAAGTTTCACCAAGTTGTGCAGGCTGTTTCTGATCTCAAATTTGTGATTCTCCTGCCTTAACCCCCCAAGCCTTTGGGATTAGAGGCATGCACCACCACGCCCAGCCCAAATATGTCTATGTAAATATGCAGATTAAATGTATATATGAAGCCTAGTGTAGTGGCTCATGCCTTTAATCCTAGCAACTTGGGAGGCTGAAGCAGGAGGATCACATGTTCAAGGTCAGAGGTAGCCTGTATAACTTAACAAGACACTGTGTCAAGAAAAAAGTTAAAAATGGACTGAGGGTACAGCTCAGTGGTACAGCACTTGCAAAAAGCATTTGTGAGGCCCTGGGTTCAATTCCCCAGTACTGAAATGAACTTATACATAAATATAAAAGGTGTTACAGAAAAAAATTAGAAGGGAAACATAACTCTTCATTAAGGATCCAGATCAGTCATCTATCTATGAAGAAAAAAAAAAAAAAAACCTGAGGTAAGAAGTAGAAATCCCTCCCATATGAACAGTTTTAGTGACACAAGTTTTTAACTCACTTTTCCTTCATTTCATTATTAATAGTGCTCTATAATTGTGGACTCACAGGCATTTATTCAGATAGAGTGTTCAAAAACTAAAAATACTGAATTCTTAGTCACAGACTTACTGTCACAATGATACTACCTCCAGTTTTCTCCTACCATATCCATTGCTGAGATTGGAACTAGGGAATTCGGGACCATGGGAATTACAGTGCTTTTAAAACTGGCTAGTATAAGGTTCCTAAAAATATAGTGGTAGCATTTGGGGTATATGTGTGTGGTGGGGAGTGGCAGCACGGCGTAGAGCTGATGGGAACCTTTTCTCTGGTATACATTAGGCTTTACAACCAAGTTTTTTGTTTGTTTGCTATTTTTTTTTCCAGAAAGGGTTCCAATGGTATAATAAATAGAATGATATGAAAATCATTTGTTTACATGTCAGTATAAGCAGAGAGGAGTCAGGTATTTATAATCCAGAAATTGGATAACAGGGTCATGAACATAGACTCAAATATAAGTAGTATGACTATTAATAATCACAAGTTCAGTACTATGGTTATGAAAACTGATTCAGTGTGGAAATACTCTGCATAACTTTCTCTGACCTCTTCTTTTTAATTGTATAGTCATAGTCTAATGATACCCTTTGTGTTTTTGCTGTTTGGCATAGAGGAAAAATCCTACTCAGGGGACTTACTGATGCTATTTGTACACATACAGCAATGTATATGAAGGCAAGGAAGTTGTCATAAAATTAAGCAATTGGAGGAATTTCTGGGCTAAAATTGCTTATTTTTGTCTTCATTTTTGAATCCATTAGTTGTTTGAACAAATACATAGTATATTTCCAGAATTGGAAGTTTCTAAAATCTTAACAGTAGACAATATCAAAAACATTCTAATAACATGACAAGGAATATTCTTATAAAGTTGAAAGTTCCCATCATTTTTTTAATCTCTGGCATCTTTCAGTCTGGTGTGAATAAATCCATCCTGTTGTTAGCAAACATTAAGTACAGAAATAAACTTGTGTTCATTCTTTAAAGCATCAATTAACTGACTAACTCAAGATCTTGCTACATTTGTTAAATTGTTTTAGAATAATGTGCTTGTTTGATGTTTATGAGGGTTTTAACTGAATACCCAAATTTTCTAAGTGACATGGTACCTAGTATTTCTTTAACTAAACAATCTATGAAATAATATATTTATAGTTTAAGGAAAAGAATGTTATATACGTATAGACACATGCTGTGAAAAATGAAAACAGATACCAAAAACCATGATAAATACTAAGATAAATCATGATAAATTCTAGGATTGCCAGTGAAATATGTCCCAGTGTCTATGAGTAGCACATATTTTTAGTGTATAATGTAAAATGTTATAACTGGTTGTGAAAGTCCAGATCATTCATATGTGCTATGGACATCATGGAATTTAAGAGCATTTAGAATTGTTGTTGTTAGGTGCCGTCAAGTCGGTATCCTACTCACAGCGACCCTCATAAGGTTTTCAATGGCTGTTTCAGGATTGCCTTGGGAGTGGATTGCCAGGCCCTTCTCCCATTTTTGGAGTGCTGGGAATTGAACTCAGGACCTCAGAGACTGCAATGCAGCGCTCTACCAACTGAGCTAAATCCCAGCACCATTTAGAATTAGATTCTCAAAATCCAGCAAATTAAAGTTTCAAGTTATTGTTGTTTGGTGCCTTTGAGTCAGGTCAAATTAAGGCATCCACTAAGACTGCTAAATTTATGTTACCTAAAGAGAATCAATTGCATTTACCTCTCTTTGCATTTGTAATTTAAGCATTGTAGAACATTGTATTCAGATCCAAAAAATGAATAGATTTTATTTGCATCTATTTCTGCTGTTTCCTTGACAAGTGTTGTAGATGCAGCTATCACCATGGGGATGGTTCTTCTAAATGAAGCAGCGACTTCCAAAGGAGATGTTGGAAAAAGACGGAGTAAGTTTCTGTGTTGGTGTTTTTGTTGTTGTTGTTAGTAATTTTTAATGTACAACTTAATGGATATCATTATGACATTTCCATACATGTATTTCATTGTACATTGCTCATGTTAACTTCCTCTTACACTCTCAAGACCCTCTTACCCCATCCTCACCCTCCCCACCAGTGAGCTCCTATATACTTGCATGTCTTCTTTGTGAGTATATCTATCTGTATGTTTACATCCTGTGTTGTTGTTTTTGTTATTTTGCTTTAGTGTCAAATCAAATGAGGAATATAGAAAAGCCCTTTGAAAAGATACACTTGTAAAAATGGTCTAGTTTAAACAAAGTTAAGGATTCTGTTTTTTACTTTTTTCTTTTTTTGGGATGTAAGTTTGAATGTACTTGAAAATATATTTCTTCCTAAATGGGATTTGGGTGATTTTCTGTGGAGTTGTGTATAATGAGCGAGAGATGCCATCACTGTTATCAGGTATTTTCTGATCCATGTCTGCTGAAGTTACAGTCTTTGTTGAAAATCCTCACTGCTGAGGGAAATACAGAATCTTGTAGACAGTCTTCAGGATATTTTATTTGCACAGCATGTATTCCTTATGAGAATCAAGTATATACTAGAAATTTAGATGGAGAGCAGTTTCTGCATGGGTTTTATACATAAATATCTTACTAACTTCCAGTTCCCTCCAAACCTTCTATCAACTTTTTTTTATAACGAGGGGGACTGTGCATCTGTCTGTACTATCTTTTCCCTTGGTTTTGCCTTTTCTTTTGATATACCAAGATTTACAACTCCACCAAGTTCCATCATTATGTTTTTAAGCATGTGAACTATATTTTATCCTTTAATAGGACTATACCAATCAGAAGGTTATAGAAGAAATGGATAGCATTGGAATGGTAGCAAAGAGAGAACACTTGGAAAATTCTGTCTTCTCTAAGCAACATAGGTCAGGAGATAACAAGCCACAGAGTCAATGTTTGCTGCCACAGAACCTTTTATAATTAATATTAAATCCCTATAGGATTTTGGAACTGGGGTCTAGCTCAGTTGGTCTCGCACTGCTCTGCACTTTGAGTGCCCAGCTTTGATCCCTAGCACTGCAAAAATGGGAAAAGGATGTGGCAATCCACTCCTGAAAACAATCCGAAATAGCCCTTGAAAACTCTATGAGGGTCACTATGAGTTGGCCCCAACTCAAAGGCACCTAACAACAATAACATATGGTTTTGTGATTATACCTCCACAGACCTATAATTAAATTTTTTCTCAATACATTTTGCATTTCTGAACTCTTTAAAACCTAAAATTTGTGTACAAAAACTAATAACAAGATATTTAAAATAAAAATCCAGACTTTTCTTTATAAAATTTTTAACTAGTGTGATGTAAATGAATCAGTGATTTCTGAATACTTAGTGTTAAATATTGAAATGTTTGGAGGTAATGTATGGTGAAGACTGCCCTGTGTTTCCCGTGATGCTGGCTGTCCACTGTTGTAAGGCAAATACAGAAGAAGTGAGTGAATTACTTTGTTTAGTGAAGTATTGATGAATGTTACTCTGTATCTTTTGAATAAGCAATGTCATTGATATTCTTGGTATTGATAAATTATTCTTGTGAGGACATACTCTAAATGTGATTATAATATTTATCTTACATCCCTGTCATATTAAGGTAAGCAATAGTTTTTAAAAAGTAAAATTTTCAGTTTCACATCTATGATTTGGAGTTTATAAAATCACTGCTTCAAACTACCAAGTTGATAGGTGTTTCTATCATAACTCCTAGTCCTGAGCACTCACCTCCAGATTATTCATGAGCATCCTGGATGTGTGTGTATGTGAGAGAGTACATGTGCATGCAAGGGAACTGGAAAATAAAATTTTAAATTATTCTTTTTGGATTCTAATGTAATTTGTTTTGATATTGTATAATTGCTATGATTATTACTGTTGTCCAAGTTCGAATGTTTCTATATGTCATTGTAACATTTTCTTCCCACACTTAATGTTATCTCAGTGAGCTGCCCTAGCTCATTTAGTAACTAGAAACCCCTCACTATATACCTAGTCCCTCTACATTCCCCATCTGTGAGTACTTGAGCAGTGGTATTTTGCTCCAGTGCATTGTTGTTAGGTGCCATCAAGGCAAGTCCGACTCATAGTGACCCTGTGTACAGCGGAACAAAACATTCCCCAATTCTGTGCCAGGCACATGATCTTCTTTATGTGTAAGCCCATTGTTGCAGACACTGTGTCAATCCATCTGGTGGAGGGTTTTCCTTTTTTTCATTGAGCTGCTACTCTCCCAGTGCATAGAATCCAGCAAATAAATTGTTTTACTTGATCACATATTTTGAGCCTCATTTCTCATTGAACATAACTTGGCGAGACTATTAACAGACACATAGGAATAAAAAAGCATTTTATTCCTCTTCTGAACAATAAAAAAATGAAACATCAAAAGAAGTGTTTGATAAAATTTATTTGGGAACATATAAAGCAAAACATTGTTTTCTAGGTATAGCAATATTGTTGTAAGCCATTAATATGCTATATGTAGGGCCTGATATCTGTCATACTTAGATACTGTACATATTTTTAAAAAGATGTTTTTCATTTTTGATATTCATAATACTTTATTTTATGCCAATATTCATTTGAAGTTCAACTTCATGAGTGTTGTCTGAATTGAAATGTCATAGAGACTGCAGTTGGATGCTATAAATGCATATGATATTTCATAATTTGTACTCACGCCTCAGCAAATGATATTCCTAAAGAATTGCATGAAAACTAGCTGGCAGATTAGTAGACTGTATTTTGCTAGTGCCATACATTCTCTATTCACTAATTTTCAGGATTGAAATTAAGC
>VMDO01005801.1:0-16025 GCA_007922755.1 Pedetes capensis | reverse complement strand
GAAACAAACTTAAATAAAATTCATTTAAATATAATCTTTCATTCTAAACATACCTACATTTAATTGGCTCATATTTTTGAGCATTTAAATTTTAGAAGTGTGTTTAGATTTATTTTACTAATAACAGACTTGTTTAAATATCCAGAATATATATATGCAAAAGAAAACTAATATATTTCCTTGTTCATCTCCTTTAGAGTAAAATCTTACCCAACCATAATAGAAAGGAGATGAACAAAAAAATGAAGAATTGACTTCCCTATTGTAAGCTTTACTAGGACAGCGTAATATTGAAAACCTGGAGCACAGCACACACTACTGTAACATACGCCCTCTGTTCTTTGTAAAACAAATGACTACAATATTCGGACACTACTCCCGCTATTTAGGCTGTTTTCTCCTCTTTGGCTCTTGCTGTGACCATATTTTCTTACTCTCCAAGCTCTTGTTTCTAGCCTTCTGTTCACTAGGATGAATTATTTCTAAGTAGCAGGCATTTAGTAAGGCAATAATTTAACCAGTAACTTAAAATTATATTTCCTTGTGAATATTGCATGGCATCTGGAAAGAATAAAATTGTATCTAGCATTCTAATAGTGCGAATGTTCCTGCTCTTATAGCCAATGCTTCATAATTTGGGGGCTGAAAATCTTGTTTATGGTTTGTCACATGTTTCGTTTTGTTTTGGTCCCTCTGGGGCATTTTAGTACTTGTAGGAACTTTATAAGAGAAGAAGCCACCAGAAGACTTAGATCAGTCAATTTTGTTGTTTCATAGCCAAAATAGTACATTTTCATTGAGAAGAATGTGGAAAATAATGAATATATTGTAATGTGAATTATCTGGTTTGTTGTACCTGTATGTGCCATGAACTATTACATGTAAGTATTCTGTAATTGAATGCATTTTAAAAATACAAACATTTATATTGTCACATGCATATTTTTAGACACTAATTGTGCTTTCTCTTTCTAGTAATTTGCCTAGTGGGATTAGGCCTGGTGGTCTTCTTCTTCAGTTTTCTACTTTCAATATTTCGTTCCAAGTACCATGGCTATCCATACAGGTAATATCTTTATACTAACCTGAATTTTTTCATTTTTACCTGGTAGAATAAAGCTACTTTTAATGGTTCATATACAATTAAAGATTAATATAAAGTGGCTAAGTCATTTGCCATATGATTTTAAAATTCAGTTAAGCAAGTTTTTGAGCACCTACCATGAGTTCAGCATAGTAGACCATACAATGGAGATATAAGGCATAGTTCCTGTTCCCAAGTGGGGTATAGTTTCATTTTAGAGATACAAATTACACACACACACACACACACACACACACACACACACACACGCACAACAAAATGACCTTTAAGTCTTATAGAATTAAAAATTTCTTCTTCCCTTGTTTTGTCTATAATCATCATGATTTTGACTTCACTTACAAGATTGTTTTCTCATAATTTACTTTTCAGTGTCTAATAAACATTACTTCATCTTTTGAATTATGCAAAGTCATAACTTTTCCAAATAAGCCAACTTGAAAGGGAAAAATTAAATGATAAACTAATTTCTGGTGATCACAAGTCATTATAGTGAATATCTAGTAAGATTTTCGCCAACATTTTGTCAAAATTGGAAGTAAATGTTAAATTCATTTGGAGACCATGTCATTATTACCAAACTACACTTTCACTGAAGCACACTACAGATTTGCCAGATTATAGTTGTTCAATTTATGAATTAGTCATGCGTTTGCTTCTTTAACTGTATTTCTCCTTCAACTTTTTAGAAAGATATAACTCTTTAACTTTCCTTAGGGAGTCCTTCTTATAATGTAAACTACTTTTCTTTCTAATAAAGAAGTAGATGCCCCTCCTCAGAGATTTTGAAGGCCATTCTTATTGAGGTGGAGAACCAATGATATTTTGATGGAAAATGAGAGCTCCTCATACCTTCCCTACATGAAATATGGAAAATATAAGAGAATGTTTCTACATAGACAGTAGCAACAGTGTTTTACCCTTATCTGGGGGACAAAACTTATTCCATGAAAGGAGGACCTTCTGATATAATTATAATTAAAGAATAACCTTACCCTTATATTGTCTCACATGGATGGAGATACAATTCCAATTCTCCCACATCCTTTAAAGATAAAGGTGCTAAGGGAATGGAAGAACTGTGGGTATCAGATCTGAGATATGGAATCATCCACTATAAACCTAGCCTGCAGTGCAAGTAAATATTTAAGATCATCAGTTCTGAAGGCAACAAGAGTAATGAGACAGGCAAGCAAAGTTTCTAGTTTCTTCATTTTATTCTTGGTGTCAGGTAACCAGCCAGTTTGGGTTCTGAAAATGTGAAATGGTGAAATTAATCAAATTCAAGATTAAGTAACACCCAAGAAAGATAAAGTTATTTTTCTGTTTCTTCCCGTACACAGCTAGGATTCCTTGAGAACAATTTGTCTTTTTGGTGTACATGATGTTTTCTGTAATAGAATCTGTAAATGAAAAGAAATAGAAATAATTCATATTTTAAGTGTTTTATCAAGGATACTGAAAACACTTAATTCAATCTGTAGCACTTAAAACCTGTCAAGGGAAAGGTTGTATTTCTGTTTCCATAAAAAGATAAACTATAGCAAGAGCGGTCATGAGATTCTTAAACCCTGTTTAGTTGACAAGAAGGAAGAGAAGGTTAAAGGCAAAGTATAGCTTTCCTGATAATTCAGAGCACATAATTGTATCAGAAGACCATTTCCTATGTAGATTTTTCTCTGACTTAGCACTATGATGACTAGTAAAAATAGAGAAAAATCAGGCTTTGCTAGTTCCTTCTAATGTTATATTTGATGACATTATTTTTGCTGTGATAGGAATAGTTTTCAAGTTTGTACTTTTTTCCAAGGAACTCTGTGAGGCTAGTTTTTTAAAACCAGGTTAAACATATAAATCACTTTGAAGTTTCTCAAAATTCATATCATAAGCCTCACCCTAATTATATATATAGTAAGAATATCTGAACCTCAGTACATGTCTACTTATTCTAATTCCATATAAATGTGTCATTTAAACTTTCTAAGCTTTGCTGGCAAAAAAAAAAAAGCATGAGTTATTATCAGCTAAAGTGATTTAGACAATCTTTGAAACCAGGTGTACCATTCAAACCTATAAACAGAAGCCATATTGAAGAGAACTTGGAATATTTTCTGTTACTGAGACTAATTAGTAAGAACTTGGAATTTAGTAAGGACAGTACATAAACAGCCAGCTTCCATTCTTTATTACTCTCCTTTAAATTTCTTATTAATTTAAATTGGACAAATGAAGGTTCATTGGTGCTACCTTTGTAGCAAATTAAGCTGCACAGTGTTCTCTGAGTGATCCAGACCTTTGCAAATCTTGTCTTTGCACTTAATATCATCACTGTCTGGAGCATCCTTTCCCTCCAAGCAAATACTTCTCAGAACCAGCTGCAGCTGCCTCTCTAGACAGCCTTCTCTAATTCCACTAGTGAGTTAGTCTATCCACACTCTGCACCCCAATACCCTGAAAGTACTTTGCTGTCATATATCCTATTTATATATACTAGTACTCTTACTGACTTCTGTATTTCCTATCCTAGAATGAGTTGTTTTGGGTTTAGGAACCCAGCAATTTATCTTGCTCAGAAAAATAGTAAAAATTTGGCTAAAAGATTTGGAAGGGTGAGAGATAATTGAAGTTAGCCTGACTTTGATATAAGGACATTTACTGACCAAGTGAATTTTCTACTATGTCTTCAAAGCTAACAGCTTTAAACTTGGATATCAGATAACTAAAATACTCCAATAGGTTCATTAAAAACAAAATTCAAAGAATTTTTATTTAGCATTGCTTGTTCCTGAGCTAGATCACTTATTTTCCAGCCTTGAACTAGAGAAACTGTTGAAAAATGGATACTTTTGGGAAGAAGATATGTATATCCAAATGTGGCTGTCCCTGCCCACATTTTGTAGTAGTATTGCTAGTACTTTGGACTGACCCTCAAAATTATATACAAACCACATCAATAGTTAAAATGGAGCGAGGACTTCAAAGTTAACTTTAGTAATCATTGGGGTAAACTTTCTGGCATCTGGGATCTCCTCCTTTCTTTGACTTAAAACTAGCTTTAGGCTTTGGCAAGTCACCCTCTGGGTTTGATTGTTCCACATATAATGAGGTAATTTGTTGTTGTTAGGTGTCCTTAATGGTATCCAACTTATGGGGACCCTACATACAACAGGCGAAACAGTATTGTTACTGCTTCTCTGCTATTCATAGGGTTTTCAGTGGCAGATTGTTTTGGTTTGGGGGGTTTTGGTTTTGGTTGTGGTTGTGGTTTTCCAGGTCCTTCTCCCAAGCCTACAGCACCTGGTATTCCCAGGTGGTCTCCCATCCAACTACTAACCAGGCCCAACCCTGCTTAGCTTCCGAGATCTGATGGGATCGGACACCACAGTGGTACAGCTGTAGGTTCCTTGGTTGGCCATCTGAATCTCTAAGGGAACTTCTTAATAGTGTATATTCATTATACAAAACAATGGTTCATTATGACATTTTCATACATTGATATCATGTACTTGGCACATTTTGCCCTCTGTATTATCCTTACTATCCCCTTTCCCCCTCGGCGTGGTCCCCTTCTTTCCAAATACACACACACACACACACACACACACACACAGAGTAGATTCAACATAGGAGAGAAAACATGATATTTGTCTCATTCTGAGTCTGGCTTAATGATCTCTAATTCTATTTGTCTTCCTGAAAATGGCATTAATTATTACGTCTGAGTAAAGCTCCATTGTGTGTGTGTGCCTGTATATGTGTGTGTGTGTGGGGGGGGGGGGTTTGTGTGTGTGTGTGTGTATGCCACAACATCATCATCCATTCATCTACTGATTGATACCTAGGCTGATTCCATGACTTGGCTATTATGAATAGTGCCACAGTGAAGAAGGATGTACAGGTATCTGTTGTGTGCTTAGATTCCTTTGTGCATATACACAGAAATAGTATAGCTAGGTCATATGGTAGTTCTGTTTTTAGTTTTTAGCTCCATACTCATTTCCACTGTGGCTACTCTAATTTACATTCCCATAATGTTGTTTCTTGATGATAGTATTCTGGGCTGGGATGAGATGGTCAGTGGACTTTTAGGTTGTGTTTCTCTGATTGCTGAAGACAGATGTTGAATATATTTTTACATATTGGACATTTGTACCTCTTTTAAGAACTAATTCCTACGCCCTTTTTTGATATTCAGTTTTTTTAGTTCCTGTATATTCTAGATATTAATATCCTGTGAGATGTATAGTGGGCAAAGATTTTCTCTCATTTTGTAGGCTGACTCTACTCCTTTTACCTCTTTGGCTAGATTTATTCCTAAGAATTTTTTTTGAGGTTATTATGAATACTATTGCCCTGATTCCTTTATCAGCATGTTTGTTATTCATACATAGAAAAGCCACTGGTTTTTGTATGTTGATTTTGTATCCTGCTACTTTGCTGAAAGTGTTTATTAGGTCTAAGAATTTTCTGATAGAATCTTCAGGTTCTTTTAAGTGTATCTTTAAGGGTTGTTTGACTTCTTCCTTCCTTGTATCCCTTATATTTATTTTTCTTGCCAAGAATTCAATTACTATATCGAGTAGAGACAGTCCTTATCTCATTCCTGATTGTAGAGGAAGCGCTTTCCATTTTTCTCCATTTTGTATAATGTGGGTTATAGGTTTGTCATATATACCTTTTATTAGGTCATGATATGTTATTTCTATTCCTAGTTTCTTAAGGGTTTTGATCATGAAGAGATGTTGAACTTTGTCAAAGACCTTTTCTGCAAATATTGAGGTGATCTTGTGATTTCTATGTGTTATATTGCATTTATTGTTTTGCATATGTTGAACAAGCCTTGCGCCCTGGAATGAAACCAACTCGACCATGGTGTATAATCTTTTTGATATATTGTTGAATTCAGTTTGCAAATAATTGCATTCAGAATTTTTATGTCTGTGTTCATCAAGGAAAGTGGTCTATAGTTTTCTTTTTTGGTTGTATCATTAGTCAGTTTTGGTATCAAGGTAACACAGGCTTTGTAGAATGAATTTAGTATTGTTACTTCTTTTGTATTTTATGGAACAATTTGAGAACAATTGGTGTTAATTCTTCTTTAAAGGTCTAGTAGAATTCACCAATGGCCTTTCCTTTGTTGGGAGACTCTCTTGTTATTACTTCAGTCTTGTTGCTCATTATGAATTTGTTAAGTAGTTTATATACTCCAGTTTAGTTTCACTAGATCATATGTGGCCTGCAGCCATAGCCCTGTGGAATCCGATCCCGGCAGATCTCGGAAGCTAAGCAGGGCCGGGCCTGGTTAGTACCTGGATGGGAGACCGCCTGGGAACACCAGGTGCTGCAGGCTTGGGAGAAGGACCTGGCAACCCTCTCCCAAAAATCAATCTGCCATTGAAAACCCTATGCACAGCAGAGAAGCACTGACAATAGTGTTTCCCCTGTTGTACAGAGGGTCGCTATGAGTCGGATACCGACTCGAGGGCACCTAACAACAACAACAAGATCATATGTGTCTAGAAATTTATCCATTTGTCTAGATTTTCCAGATTATTAGGAAATAACCTTTCGAAATATACCCTGAACTTTTAAAACATAATTATGCCATATCCAACTCAATAAGAATATGTAAGTATGGATTTTAAGAATTGGTTGAATGGTTGTTCAAGTGATTCTGAGGAACTGATCTTAAATATATGCTAAATGATTTCATAATTTCAAGCTTCCATATTTTTGAGTTATTAATCAAATGCTTTATAGGCATGTCATGATGCTTACTGTGAAATACTTGTAATGCCCACAAAGAAGTGTTTATGAAGCAGCAAACAAAGTATCAAAGCTAATGGCAGGCTGTTTTATGGAAGTAATTCACAAGTGGGAAAATCATTGGATTGGAAAGGAGAACTCCAGAAAATCACTTGAATTTGACTAAGATTCAGGGTATCATTTAGACAGAGTAGAGAACTAAAGATACTTCATGGGTAAAAATTTGTCAGCTATCTACAGACAAATAGAGAAATATGAGAGAAGATGCAAAAAATCCAATATTTATAAAAAATGTGCATTTACTTTTACATGTTCAAACTTCAGACACCTTCAGGTACTCTCCTTTTAATGTAATGCACCTATGAAGACTTTTCTACTGCTCAAAACAGGTTTTGAATTTGTCAGTTTTGATACCTTTTAGTGATGACCTCATGAGTAAGTTGTAATCTTTTCCCCCCTTTATTGGTAAATATTGGTGGGGTACAGAGTAATACAGCATTTGCTTCATCCATTATGCAATGATGACATCACTTTTGGTTATTCTTGCATTACCTTAGGAGGTTATGAAACCTTTGGACTAATATGTAGTAAAACTCATACATAGTTGGGTCATATTCCCCTATTTTTCCCTGTACTCATGAAGTTGCATCATTTACATTGAGATTATCCTCTCCCCATCCCACCTTCCACAGTCTTTGCTTCCCTTTGCTAGGGAAGCTTGCCCTCCTCCTTTCTCTTCTTTATGTTATCCCTTCTTCACTAAGTTTAACTGCATTTTTATGTATCAACTTATAGGATTTTTTCTTCCTTTAAGATTAAGCTTCCACATATGAGTGAGAACATACGATATTTCTCTTTTTGTTAGGTGGTTGTTGTTGTTAGGTGCCGTCGAGTCGGTATCCGACTCATAGCGACCCTCATAGGGTTTTCAATGGCTGAGTGCTTCGGGATTGCCTTGGGAGTGGATTGCCAGGCCCTTCTCCCATTTTTGCAGAGCTGGGAATTGAACTCGGGGCCTCAGAGACTGCAGCACAGCGCTCTACCCACTGAGCTAAATCCCAGCCCTTCTCTTTTTGAGCTCGTGTTTATTCAGTTAAGATATTCTTGAGTTCCATCCATTTTCCTGTAAATGACATTTCATTTCTTTTATTGCTGAGTGATATTGTATTGATATCACTTTTCTATCCATTCTTCTGTTGATGGGCATCTTAGTTGGTTCCATATCCTTGCTATTATGAAGAGTGCTACACTAAATGTAAAGATTCAGGTGTCTCTGTGGTATGATGACTCATCTCCCTTTGGGTATTTTCCCAGTGGTGGTATAGCTGGGTCATATGGCAGTTCTATTTTTAGTTTTCTCAGGCATCTCCATATTGATTTCCAAAGTGGTTGAACCAATTTATAGTCCCACCAACAGTGTAAGAGGGTTTCTTTTTCTCCATATCCTCATCAGCATTTATTATTTTTTGTTTTGTTGATCTTGGCCATTCTTACTGGAGCTGGGTGAAATCTCAGAGTTGTTTTGATTTGAACTTCTCTAATGGCTAAGGATATTAAGCATTTTTTTTCATGTGCTTCTCAGCCTTATGAACTTCTTCATTTGAGAACTGTCTGTTCACTTTGCCCACTTGTGTATTGGGTTATTTGGGATTTGCATTCTTTAGTTCTTTATAAATTCTAGAAATTAGTCCTCTGTTGAATGTGTAGGATGCAAAGATTTTCTCCCATTCAGTCGGCTCTTCCTTAACTCTGTTGATTGTTTCCTTTGCCATTCAGAAGCTTTTTAATTTCATGTAATTCATTTGTCAATTCTTGGTGCAATTTCCTGAGCAATTAGAGTCTTGCTAAGGAAATGCTTTCCTATACTTATATGTTGGAGCATGTTTCCTATCTTTTCTTTTAGTAGCTTTAAAGTTTTTGGTTTTATGTTGAGGTCTTTTTATCCATTTCAAGTTTACTCTCATGCAAATTGAGAGGTACAGGTCTGTTTTCATTTTTCTGTAGATGAATATCCAATTTTCCTAGCACCTTTTGTTGAAGAGGCTACCTTTTCTCCATTAAAAGTCCTTAGCCCCTTCATCAAACATCAGATGGCTGCAGTTGCATGAGGATATCTTTGGGTGTTCAATTCTGTCTTGTTGGTCTTTAAGCCTATTTTCGTGCCTGGACCAAGCTATTTTTGTTACTATAACCCAGTGGTATAAAATCAGGAATTGTGATCTAATCTGTACTGTTTTTGCAGCTTAAGATTGTTTTGGCTATACATGGTATTTTGTGTTGCCATTGGGATTTTAATGGGAATTGCATTAAATCTGTAACTTTCTTTTGGTAGTATAGCTATTTTTACAATATTGGTTCTCCTAATTCATGAACGGGCTGGGATTTAGCTCAGTGGGTAGAGCGCCACGCTGCAGTCTCTGAGGCCCCAAGTTCAATTCCCAGCGCCGCAAAAATGGGAGAAGGGCCTGCCAATCCACTCCCAAGGCAATCCCAAAACAGTCAGCCATTGAAAACCCTATGAGGGTCGCTATGAGTCGGATACCGACTTGACGGCACCTAACAACAACAACAACAATTCTTGAACAGAGAAGGTCCTTCCACATTCTAATATCCTGAGATTTCATTCTTTAATATTTTGAAGTTTTCCATGTAGAGATCTTCAGGGTCTTTACTTAAATTGATTCCTAAGTATTTAAGTTTTTGGTGGGTTGTCATGAAAAGGGATCATTGCCTTAATTTCCTTCTCTTGTTCACAATTGGTGTAAAGAGAGGCTACTGATTTATGAGTGTTAATTTTGTATCCTGCTCCTTTGCTAAAGGAGTTAATTAGCTCTAAGAGTTTTCTAGAGGAGCTTTTGGGGTCCTTTAGGTAAACGATCACATCATCTGTGAATGAAAATAATTTAACCTCTTCCTTGTCTGTCTGTATCCCTTTGATTTCTTTCTCTTGTCTGATTGCTCTAGGACTTCAGTCACTATATTGAATAAGGTAGAGAATGCATATCTTTGTCTTGTTCCTGCTTTTAGAGGAAATGGTTTCAATTTTTTCCCATTTAATGTGATATTGGCTATGTTGTTGTTGTTAGGTGCCTTTGAGTCAGTATCCGACTCATAGCAACCCTCATAGGGTTTTCAATGGCTGACTGTTTCGGGATTGCCTTGGGAGTGGATTGGCAGGCCCTTCTCCCATTTTTGTGGTGCCGGGAATTGAACTCGGGACCTCAGAGACAGCAGCACAGCGCTCTACCAACTGAGCTAAATCCCGGTCTGTCGTAAATGGCCTTTATGATGTTGAGGTATTTCCCAATTAGGCCCATCTTCTCCAGGACTTTTTTATCATGAAAGAATGCTACACTTTGTGACAGGCCTTCTCACTACTGATTGAGATGATTTCTGTCTGCACGTCTCTTGATATATTGAATTTCATTGCATTTCATATGTTGAACCAGACTTGTATGTGTGCACTGAAGCCTATTTGGTCATAGTGTATGATCTTTTTTTATGTGTTGCTGAATTTGGTTAGCCAGGAATATTGTTGAAAATTTTTGCAGCTATGTTCACCAGGAAATTGGTCCATAGTTCTTTTTCTTACAAGTGTTTTTGCCTGGTTTTGGTATCAGGGTGGTGGTGGTTTCATTGAATGAGTTTGGGAGTTCGCCTTCTTTTTCTATGTTTTGAAATATTTTGAGGAGAATAGGTATTCTTCTTTGAAGGTTTGATATAATTCTCCTGTGAACCCCTTGGGGCCCTGGGCTTTTCTTTGTTGGGAAGCTTTTTATTACCTTTCTATTTCAGTGTATGTAATGGGTCTGTTTAGATTGTTTATGTCCTCCAGGCTTGATTTTGGTAAATAGTTATGTGTTAAGGAACTTATCCATTTTTTCTGTATTTTCATTTTTTGGGAGTACAATTTGCCAAAATATTCCTTGATCATTTTGTTGGTATCAGTGGTTGTGATTCCGTCCTCATCTCAAAGTTCTCCAGTTTTGGCGTTTTCTTTCTTTTGGTGAGAATGGCTGGTGGGGGGGGGGCATCTATTTTATTAATCATTTCAAACAACGAACTCAGTTTCAATATTTTGAATTCTTTTTAGATTCTAATTGAGATATGTCTGCCTTGATCTTAATAATTTTTTTTCTGAGTGCTCCTTTTGGGATTGGCTTGTTGGCGACTTTGTAATGCCTTGAAATGTGTTATTTGGGTCTTGCCTAACTTATTGATGAAGACACTCATGGCTATGTACTTCCCTGATAGAACTGACTTTTCTTATCCCATACATTTTGGTAGGATATGTTCTCATTTCACTGCAGGATTTTTTAAATTTCTACTTCAATTTCTTCAACAACCCATTGATCATTTAGTGGTATATTTAGTCTCCATGAATTTATAAAATTTCCAAAGTTTTTCTTATTTATTAGTTCTAATTTTATTCCATTGTGATCTGATATGGTATAGGAGACAATCTCTACTTTTTTGTCTCCATTGAGGCCATTTTTGTGGACTAAAATGTGATGTTCATGTGGTGCTGAGAATTATGTGTTCCTCTTCAGGATGGAATATTCTGAAGACATCTGTGAGATCCAGTTGGTCTGTGATGCAATTTAAGTTCATTTCTCTGTTGATTTTGTGATGACCTGTCTCTTGGCAGAAGTACAGTATTGAAATCTCCCATAATTACTGAGTCAAGTCCAATGTGTTCCTTTATTTTCAATAAGTTTTGTTTTATGAAGCTAGGTGTCCCTGCATTTGGAGACTAAATATTAAGTAACATTATGGGGTTCCTGGTTGACAGTTCCTTTTGGTAACATATAATGTCCTTTTCTGTCTCTTTTTCTTAGTTTGGAATTGAAATTTATTCTGTCCAAAATGAGTATTACAACTCGTGCTTTTTTTGTTTCCCCTTTTTGGTATATTGTATCCCAACCTTTAATTTTCAGCCCTTTAATGTATTAATGGGGTAGGTGGTCCCTTGGATGCCACATATTGAGGTTTTATGGTTTTTAATCCAGTTGCCCAGTCTATGTCTCTTGATGAATTAAGATCATTTACATTGAGAGTAATTATTGAGAGGTGCTTATTAGTAGGCATCAATTCGGTACTTGTTACTGGGTTTTGATTCATATTTGCCCTATTTTTTTCTTAATTTCCTCTCCTGATTATTGTTCATTTCTTTGATCTTGTATGTATGGTTATCTTCCCTCATATGTGGTGTTTCATTGAGGGTCTTCTGCAGTGCTGGCTTGGAGGCTGCAAATTGTTTGAACAAGGCAGTATCATGGATATCTTGTACACACCATCTATTTTAAATGATAACTTTGCCAGATATTGTCATTTTGGTTGGCAGTTATTTTTCAGAGCTGGGGTGATGTCTGTCCAAGCTTCCCTTGCCTTTAACATCATTGTTGAGAAGTCTACTATTATTCAGATGGATTTTCCTTTGTAGGTGAGTTGTTCTCCCTTGCAGCTTTCAGAATAGTTTCTTTGTCCTCTAGATTTAGCGTTCCAGTTATAATGTGTTGTGGGGAGGTTCTGTTTTGGTCTACTCTGTTTGGGGTTCTGAACGATTCTGTATATAGGTACCCAGCTCTAGCCTTATGTTTGGGAAGTTTTCATCTAATATTTCTTTGAATAAATTTCCTAATCTTCTTATGTTGTTTTCTGCTCCTTCATGGAGGCTTGGATTCTTAGATTTCATTTTCTCATTTTCCCAGAAATCTTTTGAAAATCTTGTTTACTTATTCACATGCCAAGATATAATGATGAAACCATAAGGTCTTCTACTTTTACCTCAGGTTCAGAAGTCCTATTTTCAGCTTCATTGATTCTTGAAACTAAAAATTCTACCATAATGCCAACTTGGTTTAATTTTCCCTCCATCTCAGGGATCACTGCTTAGTTTTTCTTTGGGTTTTCTAGTTCTCTGGAGAACTGTTCTTCCAAATTTGATACTTTTTGTCCAGTGAATCAATTGCTTTCATGGTGGTGTCTATAAAGGCTATAGCATATTCATAAGCAGCGTTCTAAATTCTCTTTCAGGCATCTCCAGGAATCTGGTTTTCCTGACATTATCTGTCTATAGGCTCTTCCCATCCAGCATGTCCTTTCATATGTTTTTCTGCTGAGGCTTACCCATTGCTTGGTCTGGGTGCTAGGTCCCACCTCTTCCGTGTATAGAGTCTCTCCCCCATCTCCCAACATTCCCCTGAATTTGGATCTTGATGGGTCACTGACACTTCTCTCTCCCTCCCCCACCCCATAGTTTGCAGCTTCAGTGTCCAGTGCCTAGCTCCTGCTGCAAACTCTACATTCAGCAGGCCTCCTCTGTTTCTCCCCATCGCCTGTGTTCCCAGCCCCCAATTGTTCCGTACCTAACCCTTGTGTCTTAGGCTCCCTAGACTGTGACACTACTTGTCCATATCACAAGCCCTACCAGGCCTCAGATTCACCTTATTCTGAACAGACTTTTCCTAGGTTCAGAGAACCAGCAGCCCAGATCCAAGACTCTAAAGTGAGGCTTTGTCATTTGGCCTCTTTCCCCAGAGTGTCCTAGAGACCTCTGCTTTGACTACCTTCCCTCCTACTAACTGCAACCATCTCAGAGGGCCCCTCACACTTTCCTAGCTATATATCTTTGTTGGGAGCCCCACAGTACCTCCCTCCTGCCTCTTGCTATCAGGGAAAATTGTGTTAGGTTCAGCCACATCCCTGATGGTGTCTCCACCTATAGTTCAATTTTCATTGTTCTGTGGTATAAAATTTTGTAAAGGTGGTGACACCATTATTTTGAGATTGCTCAATTCCCTCACATGAAAGGGGATTTTCCATATACACTCTCTAGCTGAAGCCAGCAGGTCTGGGGGAGGAGTTTGTGTGCAGAGTTGCACCTGTGGGGATGATGGCAGTATGTCTGCTCCACTCTCACCGGCTGGACCAGGCTTCAGGGTACACTCAAGGACCTGCCCTGTGGGATGCACTAGCAGGGTGACAGCGCGTTGCCTTCAGTCATTCTGAGGCTTGTGCTCCTCTGCAGAGCTCATGTCATACTGAGGTCTTCTCAGACTACACAGTCCAAAGCACAGTGGCAGATGGTGGTGGGTCGAATCTCTGATGCCACACTGGCACATCCTGATTTTGGGGCTCACTCACTGTTCTTGTGCTGTAATGGCAGGAGTGATTGTGTGTCACCCCTAATTGAGCTGAGGTCTGTGCTCCTGCATGTAACTCACACCCCATCGTACTATTAAAAACTGTGCAGCCAGAACTTCCCCAGTGGCAAGATGGTGGATTGTGTTGCTGGCACCTATCGTGATTCTTGTCCTTGGGGTTCATTCACCAGACTCTTTCCATGAAGTGCTGCCAGTGCTTTGTCAGCAGGACATTGGTAGGTTGCCTTGCTGTGCTCTGGGGTGGATCTGAGCCCTCTTTATTTTCACAACAGCAACACAAAACATTCAAGATGGTAACTGTTTAATCAGCCTGGGATCCTTAAGGCTCAGTAATCTGTAATCTAATGAAGCCAAAGCATGTAAGAAAAAAATTAGATATGCAACACCAAGGTAGCAACTTTCTGCTCTGTTCTCTTCCTTTGTGAGCTCCATATTCAAGAGAAAGAAGGGAAAAGGACTTAAAGAACATAACAGTTGTCTTATTTTCTCTTAGATGTTAAAACAAATTTTACAACTGGGCATCATGGTGCATGTGGTACCTATAATCCCAGCAACTCATGAGGCTGAGAAGGTGGATCACAGGTACAAGGCCAGGGGCAACCTGTTCAACTTAGTGAGACCCTGTCTCAAAATTTAAAAGAAAAAGGGGACAGGGTAGGAGTGTGGCTCAGTGGTGGAACACTTTCCCAGCATGCATGTAGGCCATGGGTTCAACCCCCTAGTACTGTTAAAAAATATTTGTAATGCATAGATATTTTTTACAAATATAGATACGGAAAATGAAACAAAAGGAGACACACAAAAGAATTATAAGGTCACTCACAAGATAAGCTTAGTAAATAAAATAAAAGTACAAGTTATTTTTATATCCTGTCCTTTACTAAGTGATAGATACTAGTTTACATGGTGGAAGATCTGATTCCCTTTTTTTTCTTCTAGTTTTTATAATAGTCTCTCTTTAGATCTTACTGAGATTTCTACTTTATTTGACTTGTAGGGCTTAGTTATCCAGCTATCCATGTCCAATTTAAATAATTCATCTAGCTTAGTTATCACTTCCCATATCACATTAAAGCCTTCTAGTATTTCTTTCTCTTCAGCTTTTTGAGAATTTACATTTGTATCTGGTTTTTTACATTCTTCCATTCTATGGATATCATGGCAAATTCTTCATCTGGCATTCATAAAACCTTATAGCACACATACATATTCCTTTCCTTGTGTTCATTCATATTCAAATTCTTTTGGTTTATGTAAGATATATTTCCCTTTATTACAATATAGGAGAGCTAACTGAATGAAAAAAAATGCCAATTTTGTGCATAGAACTTTATTTCCTCTTAGCATGTATATATGCTCATGCTAGCTTAGTAATGATACATAATGCTTTGGGCCTCTTGTTTATTCCCTTCCATTATTTTCCTTCTAAATAAAATTTCTAAGGGGTGGAAAAATGAAAGCTTATTATTTCATGAGTGATTATGGTAATAGATGATAAACATCCAAATCAAATATTACTAAAAAGGACTACAGGGTCTGTACCAGAGATTTGGGTGACAACTCAGCCAAATTCTAAAAACCTGACAGTACAGGGGAAAAAATAATGTATCAGAAAATTAGTTAACTGGAGAAAGAAGAAAGGTAATGGTAAAACCGAGTGAAATGTGGACTAAAGAGCATAATTCTGGTACTAGTTGAAAGCTTTGATGTTGATAAAGAAGGAAAAACAGCCTTTCCCATTGAATTGTTGTTAGGTGCCCTCGAGTTGTATCTGACTCATAGCAACCCTCATAGGGTTTTCAGTGGCAGATTGTTTCGGGATTGCCTTGGGAGTGGGTTGCCGTGTCCTTCTCCCATTTTTGCGGTGCTGGGAATCGAACTCAGGACCTCAGAGACTGCAGAGCGGTGCTCTACCAACTGAGCGAAATCCCATCCCCTTCCCATTGAATTAGCCTATGAGAGAAGCATGGAAGCCTATAAACATAGCACTC
>VMDO01005800.1:32257-107695 GCA_007922755.1 Pedetes capensis | reverse complement strand
AATAAAAGGGGGGGAGGGAAGATAAGAATGAGGTCAATATAAATGGACTAGAAATCGCATGTAATTGTTCTAACAAGATAAAAACAAAGACCACTACAGGAAAAGTTTCTATCTTAAACAGAAATGGAACCCAAGGACATATAGAAAAATACTACATAGTAAAAGATAGAGAAGACTTGGATGGGAAACTTAGATAGGAAGGGGGGAGGGGGGAAACATAGAGGAGGGTAAGGGGTAACCTATATGAACAATGCTTATCAAATTGCATATATGAAAATTGTCACAATGAAAAGCATGTCAAAATGAATCACATTATGATGTACATTAAAAATTTCTAATAAAAAAAAGAAAAAAAAGAAAAGCTTTAATGTAAGAACTACGTTGACATTTCGCACTTACGGTTCTAAACAAAGACTTCGCTAGGTAAGATCTTGAGTGGACATTGAAAGGACTGATCTTTTAGATCTTATTGAGCTCCTAAATTATAACTTCCATGTGTTTTCATGTGCTAACTGGGTCTATCATGGTGATGGTATTAAGAGAAAAATACACACTGGAAATTCTACAATTCAGGGCGCCACCATATAGGTACCGTTGTGCACCTATTCATAATGATCTGTCAGTCAAAAAGAGGTGCTATATAAACACGTTGCCTTTTGTTCTGAATGACATGATTACTTAGACCATCTGTGTGTGGGAGGAAAGGCAGCCCCCCAAAATCAGCCCAGGCCTGTTTCACCTTGGGACCCAGCACACCTAGACAGAGCCCTTAGCTGGGTGCCTGTGTCTGAGACATAAAGACTGTGACTTTATGCCTCCTTATTCCCCCACTCTGCATCCACCCAGGTCCACCCTTCAAATTTAGACAAAGTCATAGCTGTGTGTCTGTGCCCCTCCCCCCAACCCCCGCCCCCGTGAACAATCAGACTTGATTCTTGTATTTCCTTTTAATATTTTTAATATGCCTCGGTGAGAACGGTTCACCAAACCACCATGACATTCTCTACCTAACCCAGGTACGCTTTGCTCGTTTTTTTTGGTGGAAAGCACATTTACGAACACAGTCATTTTCCCATACAGAAACCACATCCCACAGAGGAATGGCAATGTTATCATAAGACCTGGTCCATGGAAAACTCAGACAAGGTCTGTGTGGCCAAAAACCCAGGGGCTAGACACACCGTTTCCCCACGGTATCTCCATGTGCTTATTATCATATTGCAGAAATTATTTCTAAAGTAAATAACAGTTATCAGAGAGACTGAGGTTACGAATTAATGCAGAGAGACCTTGGAAGACAGCAAAAAGACAGTCACAAGGTGTAGAAGAAAAAGAACAAAGTGACCTGTGAAAGCCGGGCTTGGTGGTGCACACCTGTCATCCAAGCGACTTGGGAGGCCGAGGCAGGAGGATCGCAAGTTCGAGACCACAGGCAGTCTGCATAACTTAGCAAGACCCTGTCTCAAAAAATAAAAAAATGGGCTGAGGGTGCAGCTCAGTGGTCCAGCACTTGCAAAGCATGCAGGTGTGAGGCCCTGGGTTCAACCCCTAGCACCAAGGGGGGGAAAAAAAAAAAAAGCCCTGAGATTCTTTTAAGTCTAGGCTGGAGAAGTTGCAGTACACAGTAAGTATGACCTTCTGTGAAGGGAGTCCTGAAATACTCAGCCTTCCTTTTTGTTTCTAAAACCAAAGTACTTACCAAGGAAAATCCACAGGTCACAACCCTTTGCCCAGAACGGCACGGCCCACTCTTCCCCAAGGAAGCACGGGGTGGGACCTGCCAAGTTCGTGGAGGCATCCACTTCGGTTGGTTGGAAATAGGGAAGGTAGGGGAGGAAGAGGGGAAGAAAAGAAAGACTTCCCCTTTAAAACCGAACAGGAGCAGATCCCAAATCACATGACCTTTTACCGTAATTTCTATTAAAATCATTTCATGTCTGGTTGCCTCTGCTCTCCTGGCTCATTTGTATTGTTTACAAGTCCCTGGCCTGGCAGCGAGCGCAGGCTGACTCCATGGTTACCCGTTTTCCCACTCACTAGTTAAACGGAATGCGGCTCCGCCGTGGGTTCCAGGGAGCGAGCGCCTACACCGCAATCCAGCCATCAATCAGACTAATCTCAGAGAAATTAATCTTACAAACCTAAGTACTGCTGCATATTAAAAATGGATAGCAAGGGGGCCCGGGCTTTGATTGGTCCGAGTTACAAAAGTGGAGGAGCCCAGATCTGACTTAGAGGCTGGCGGTCTCCAGCCTGTGGTCTGCATCTGACCAGCGCTCACGTTGTACCTCTGACAGACCTTCAAGGGTGACGGGACCACCCTTGACAAACAAGCCCACCACCTCCCCAAGTGCCCCGGGCGTTGATTTCACCTGGTGTTCTTAACAGCTAAATACAGATTTAACCAGACTGTGGTCCCAGCAAAGTGACTTAAACAGACGCAAACAGCACAGTGGAGCCCCAGACAGCCAGCACTGAGTGGGATCCAATTAAGCAAAACCCTCAGAGGAATGTTCTTTACCAGTAAATTAAAATCGCAAACTAATATGTTTTATGGAGAGTGAGCCTAGCACAGATTCATTCTATCGCCCACGAACGTATGTGGTTAATCCTTTCAAAACATCCCCCCCCAGCGAACTTGTTTCTTAAGATGGACATGACCGACAATTATCCTTCATAATAAAAAATGGAGAAGTTTCACAGCGCAGTGCCCCCAGGAATTGTCTTGCAAGTTGCATCCACATGCTAAATGAGAGCAACAAATAGTTAAAGCCGACAGATTACAACCCCGTCCACTGCAAAGTCACGGTATCAGAAGCTGGCATTGATCTGCCTCCTCAGAACAAACTGAAAAGGAATGTAACATAACCACTGCAAAAAATGCCTCCTGACCTGCCCATCGGATATTGTATAACGGCTGATCGCAGATCTGCCCCGCACCGTCGCTGCCTACATCACCCATACTCACACGTTCCGGGATCTTCCAAGAGTTTGGTGCATTTTCAAGGACAAATGTCTTAAAGATGCCTCTGTAGTGTGCAGCAGGAAAGCCTAGCTCGGATCTCAGGAGCGCGGAGCTCTGTCTGACACAGAGGAGGAAAGTTCCCGGGCGAGGAGCAGATCTTGGAAAGTCTCGGGGTTAAAAAGGCTGCTGGAAGCGTGCGGGGTGATTCGCTCCCTGGCCGAGTGCACACAGTGGCAGCTGATCTCGGGGCGTGCAGCCCTGCAGAAAGGAACCTGGCCTGAACACCAATGGCATCACATTACAGTGGGCCCCGTGCCAAGGGCTGGGGAGCCGAGCCACCTCTGACAACGTCGCGCGGCCGGACGCGGCAGGCGCCCCGCGGGTCACCGAGGAGGGCGCACGGGGCTCCCCGCCACCCTGTGTCACCTGGGTGTCACAGTAGTCCCCAGGAAATCACACACCCTGACCAGCATGACCCGGACAGGAACAGAAGGCAGTGCCTGGACTCATCTTAAAGGTAGTTTCTGCCTCTGCTGCCCGGCCCCACCATGTGCTATATCCTATCAGAACTTTGACAATGAATCCAGATTTGTTTTTTTATGCACCCTGCTCTGTGTCTTATGTAAAGCTCTGTATATATGGCTCCTCTCGCATCCCTAGGAAATAAACTCAGGGAAAAATGATACAGGATTAGGTCAATGTCATAGCCCAGGTCTCACACTGTCTCCCAGCCCAGAAGCTGGAGTTTTGAGATGACGGTGTTAGCCAGGCGTGGTGGCGCATGCCTGGGATCCCAGCCACTCGGGAAGCAGAGGCGTGGGGTCGCAAGGTCAAGGCCAGAGGCGGCCTGTGTGACTTAGTGAGACCCTGTCTCAAGATAACCTTGCGGCTCTGAGGGAGAGCGCTTGCAAAGGTGTGCAAGACCCTGAGTTCAACCTCGCAGCACCCCAGAAAATAAATATATGTAAATAAATAAATAAAGTGATGGTGTGGTCAGGGTCATTTGAGTATCAAGATGTCGCCCCAAGAGAACTCACTCAGAATGAGACCAAGCAGGTACCCAGAGCAGACAAGCCGTGGGGAAAATGTTCCGTGCTGGTCAGCAGCAAAATTGCCTTCTTTATTGAAGAGAAGGGAAATCTGAGACCTTGCTCTCTCCAGGAGTCAAAGTTAAAGGAGCAAAAGAGAAACAGAGATGGGTGGGGCCTTGCTCTGCCAATGTTATTGTTAGGTGCCATCGAGCCCAATCTGACTCATAGCAACTTGATGTACAACAGAAGGAAATACTCCCCAACACTGTCCCATGCCCAGCAATTTATCAGTGCTTCTCTGCTATTCATAGGGTTTTCAATGGCCGATTGCTTTGCGAGTGGGCTGCCAGGTCCTCCTCTCATTTTTTTCTGTGCTGGGGATCAAACATAGGTCTGCAAAGAGCCCAGAGCATCACTATATCAACCAAGCTAAATCGCCTGCCCGCTCTGCTAATGGGGACCCCAGATTTAACCCAAGTCACTGGTTGATCAGTTCATTACCTGCGAGTTCCTCATGGCCTTGCCCTTCTCCTCCATCCTGGTGACAAGCCTAGATTATGATCAGTTCTGTGGCTTTTTCACACCATTGGGCATTTCTCTTCAAGGGGCAGAAATCACAGTGGGTGCTATCCCAAAGGCCACGTGGAATGTGCCAGGCCGGGCAACCCAGGGCATCATTCTCCTTACCTGCAAGCTGGCCCAGGAGCCACATGGCCAACTGGTGCACTACCCCAGCTCTTTGCCCTCCACACTGCTGTTCAGGGATAATGACAGCTGCTTACGTCACCAGTAGAGTTTAGCCTCTGACACCAGATCGGACTTCTCCGCCTAACTCTGCAACTCCGCCTGCACGGGTGGGGCGTTGCTTCAAACACGAACTTCTGTCTCCCCATCTGTGCGGTGGAGACCACCCACCACTCGGACAGTGGCACACACACAGTCAGGAACATTTACTGATGGCTCTCTCAGAGCCAGGCACGGTGCCAACCGAGGGGCTCTGAGTTGGTTACGTCATGGCGCCCACTCTCAAGTACAGGGGCACAAGTGTCAGGACTTTCTATCAGCTCTGCAGTCTCTGCCTGCAGCCATAGCCCTGTGGCAGCCAATCCTGTCAGATCTCAGAAGCTAAGCAGGGTCGGGCCTGGTTAGTCCTTGGATGGGAGACCGCCTGGGAACACCAGGTGCTGTAGGCTTGGGAAAAGGACCCAGCAGCCCACTCCTAAAAATCAATCAGCCATTGAAAACCCTACGAACGGCAGAGAAGCACTGACAATAGTGTTTTGCCTGTTGTATGTTGGGTCGTTATGAGTTGGATACCGACTTGAGGGCACCTAACACACAGTCTCTACTGCAACCAGGAAACCCTTTCTAGTGCTCTGCCTCGGGGATAGGGAGACGGCTTGATGGCATAGTGGCTGCCTTGCTTGTGTAAGACTCTGGCTTCCAACCCCGTGCAGCCAAAGGGAGGGGGAGGGGGAGGGGGACAAAACAAGGAATCCTCTTCTCTCATTTGACCCCGGCACCAATTGCAGGAGGCAGATGAGGCCTCACACCACGGACAAATGTGAGAACCACATTTAAAGACGTGAAGGTCACAGAGCCAATAAACTCTAGTCTGAATGGCAATACAAGCTGTGCTAGTCCGTGCTGTTGTTTGTTAGGTGCCAGCGAGTCATGTCCAACTCATAGCGACCCTCCCAGGTTTCCAATGGCCGATTGTTTTGGAATTGCCTCGGAAGTGGATTGCCACATCCTTCTCCCATGTTTGCGGTGCTGGGGATCAAACTCAGGACCTCAGAGACTGCAGAGCAGCGCTCTACCCACTGAGCTAAACCCCAGCCCACATCAGTCCATAGGATTCATAAGTCACCTCTCAGCTCATCCACTTTTGTAACTCTAACCAATCACAGCACAATTCTATATATACCAGGGGTGCCAAAACATGTGCATGCATTGTAAGAGAAGTTACCAATGTATTAATTTTTGAAGTTGCATTGAATTACAGTGTAACCTCTTGGAGTGCCTCTCGGAACTGCAGAAGTCAAAGGTGACCTGCGTTCCTCTTCTGTCATCAGTACATATTGAATGTTGCCATTTTAATACTTAAATGTGTACACATTTTTGGGGACCCTCTGTATTTTTTTTCAGTGCTGGTGGTAGAAGCCAGGACCTCACCCATGCTAGGCAAGACTCCTACCACTGAGCTACACACGCAGCCATCTATGTGGCTTGAACAATTTTACGTGTTCACACTATACTTCTATGAAGGTAGACTGAGTCTCTTAAAGACAGAATATATGCTGAAATCGCTTCCTATTCACTAATAGACATAGCATGACATTAACACACCACGTGTTCAACACACCAAAAGGAATTTCAAGCTGGATTGACTTACTGCCTAGGATCAACCTCTCAGGAAGTCAGAACTTTTCATAAATGATGGGCCGGAGATGACTTGTGCCTTTCCAGCCCCTGCACTAGGTCTTCGATTATTTCCAGATAATCCCTGGCGTGTCCAAATTCTCAACACTGACGCATAATGAAGCCCTTTGAATTTTGTTTTCTTCTTTGTATACACTGAGGACCTGATCGTTTTTGCTGAAAGTGAGCAAACACCGATTCTTAAACTGGAATTGGATCTCCAGATCTCTCCCGATTTCTAGGTTCGCCCACTTTCTAGGTCGAGCAGGTCACAAGGGGTGGCGTTCTGTCGATAATTAATCTGTGAATCAGAGCAGAGCACATACCAGCTTCACACAGAACTCAAGCTGATTTTTTGGATCTACTTTTGTAAATACACTGTCTGTGCAAACAGCTCAAAGTGTGTGAATAATTTTTGACCTGCTACTTCCCTTTGTTCTTTGAAATACAGTTCATTTCTGATGGAAGGATTGGCTAGCCATTTCTCAGTGAATGCAGACATAAAAATATCCTTAACAGAGATCTGGGGGAGGCACTGGGGTGCGTGCCTAGAATCCCAGGAACCCGAGGTGTTGAGGCAGGAAGACCTAAAGTCCAAGGCTAGAGAGAGACTGCACAACTTAGCAAGGCCTTGTCTCGATAAAAAGTAAAAAAAGGAGCTGGGGGTGCAGCTCAGTGGGGAGGGCTTCCCTAGCATGCACAAGGTCCTGGGTTCAACCTCTAGTACTGCAAAAATAAAATAAAATAGATATTTGTACAGTACCTAGAACTTGGAGTTCAACTGACATTCTACATTAATAAGTTCTAACATCATACCCTGGCAATCTATTTTCAAATAGAATTTACATCACGATTTATAAGTACTTACTGCCAAACAGCCTGTAGCTGTAGCCCTGTGGTGTCAGATCTTGGAAGCTAAGCAGGGCTGGGCCTGGTTAGTCCTTAGAAGGGAGACCGCCTGGGAACACTGGGTGCTGGAGGCTTGGCAGACAGACCCGGCAGCCCATTCCCAAAAATCAATCTGCCATTGAAAACCCTATGAATAGCAGAGGAGCACTGACAAGTGTTTCACCTGTTGTAAGCAGGGTTGCTGAGTTGGATACCGACTCAACGGCACCTAACAACAACAACAACAACTGCCAAACAGGGCTGGGATTTAGCTCAGTTGGTAGAGTGCTGCTCTGCAGTCTCTGAGGTCCCAGGTTCCATTCCAAACACCACAACAAATGGGAACAGGATGTGGCAATCCACTCCCAAGGCAATCCAGAAAAAAAAAAGAAAGAAAGAAAAAAGAAAAATCAGCCACTGAAAACCCCGTAAGGGTCTCTATGAGTTGGACCTGACTTGATGGCACCTAACAACAACGACAACTGCCAAACAATGACTCCCTGACCCTTCACAAAAATAGAGGAAATTTAGACTAATATCAACGTTATGGCAAAAGTACAAACGAGGGGCAATGTGTGAGACAAAGAAAACAATGACTGAATACGTTGTTTCTGTTTCCAGAGTCACTGACTGGTTCATTTAGATAAGAGGGGGCCATCTGTAAGGGGAGGTAAATACCTTCCTCAAGTCCTGGCGTGGCAAATGTCACAATTACCAGGCCTGGGAAAGTCTCCCCCATCCCGCTGCGCTCCTGGACCGCACTTCCCCTTCCTCCCTAAGTGGAGGACTAGGGCAGGTCCCTAACATCAGCGGGGAGTCAGCTCCTCCGTAAAGCACCTGCCACATGTGCCCAAAGACCCACGTTCAATCCCCAGCCCCACCACAAAAGCAAAGAAAGTCTAAAAACTGAATTGCCTACCATAGAGCTTTTGCCACATCAGGCCAGAAATGCACCAACCAGAGGCCACTCTGGAGGGAAATGAGACCCCCCCAAGATGGCCAGCTCCAGTTAGCGACGAGCCCTGGCTGGCCGAGTGACTCTTCCTCACCACCCAGGACTAAGTCACTTCACGGTTCATCAATACTTTGGTACCCAGGAGTCTCAGCTCTCACAGCCACCTCAAGAAGCAGACGCTGCGATTCATCACAGTTTTACAGAGGAGAAATCTTCAGAGTATTAAAGAACTGTTCACAAGCACACAGGCAGTACGGGGCCCAGAGAGATTCTGAGCTCAAACCTAACCCCTAGGGTTTTCTACAGAACATTCTGGATCTTCCCTTCAGGGAGAAGCTACACACGTTCCTTTTCCTCTTTGGCCTTTGGGCTTCTCATCCCACAGCTCAGTTAAATACAGACCAAGCTATTTCACACATGTGTGCACGCACATGCGCACACACACACGCACTCCTCTTCTACCTTCAATGGCCTTTTACCTTTTCTCCTCTCGCTTCTTAGCCAATGACTTCAGAGAATACATTTTTCTATCTCTGTTTCTCCTCACTCCCACCTTCAATGCACTGGAGACACAAAACCCAAGTCTCATCATAGGTGATCAATTGACTAGTCATGCTGATGTTTCATTATTGAGGGGAAGAAAGCCATCTATTTTACAACCAGCCTCTCAAAATCCTGAAACTTTCTAAAATCCGCTTTAAGCTACTCTTGGATAGTTTTGGTCTATCTTTACACCAGATGGATTGACACAGTGTGTGCAGCAATGGGCTTAAATATAAATAAGATCATGTGCCTGGCACAGAATCAGGAAGTGTTTTATCTTCTGTACATAGGGTCGCTATGAGTCGGACTCGACTCGATGGCACCTAACAACAGCAACAACAATCCTTACTCCTTCCAGTTATGTCTGCATTTTTTAAAACATGAAGTCTCCTGCTCTAGGTAAATGATGAACTATCATTTTGTTTTACTGCATCTATGCTATGCTTAACACTTGTATCAAAACAGAACTGTTCTTTCCATTTTGCTCATCGCTGATAATACAATATTTCACTCCAAAAAGCAACAACCGGCTTTTATGATCTTGTGTAGGAAAGCAATCAACACTTAGGATTGTTTTCTGTTGAAAAAAAAGAGTGTGTTTCAAATATCTGATCATTGATCTACAGAGAAAAATCTGAATGCAACCCTGACGGTCTAAACCTCATGAGCTTTCCTTCCAACCCTCTGAGCCTGAGCTCATGTCCAACTCCGTGTTCTGATATTTCTAGTCACAGTGTAAGGCCTGAATTAATAACTAGTTTATAGAATAGAAATGAATTATTGTTATTGTTGTTGATTATTAATCAATCCCTTAACTCAGACTTACTGGGACAAAGTAAGTTGAAGCCCACCTATTCAACCCCCTTTATTTTAGAAATGCACCAAAGGGTCACTAATGTTCTCTGATGAAGTAGGTAACCAGGTCATACTTGTTGTTGTTGTTGTTAGGTGCCGTCGAGTCGAGTCCGACTCAGAGCGACCCTAGATACAGCAGATCGAAACACTTGCCAATTCTGTGCCAGGCAAACGATCTTATTTATGTTTAAGCCCACTCCTGAAACAACTAGCCATTGAAAACCCTATGGATAGCAAAGAAACACTGTCAGGTCATACTAGTAACCTAGTAACTCTGGTTATGTCACTGCCACTGACCTTCAGTTGAAGATGGCCATTCATTCCACTACACAGGAGCTCAAAAGAGAAAATTTCTAACCCTCATGGTGAATGGCCCAAAGGACCCTCAGATAATTACACCCAAATCCTGCACTTTCAGAAAATAAATGGCCATACTAAGTAGAAAATGAATTTCTAACAACTGAACGCAACTGCTCATCTCGATAGGCAACTTTGGATTTCTCTCCGCACATAATAACTTGGAAAAATATATTGCCTGTGTTTACTATAGCATGATAGCTACAGTCTCTAAGAGGAGCCATAACTTGCTAACAATTTTCCTGATTTATGTTTGAAAACATACAGGGCATGAAATGATTTCGGCAACCTTACATTTTCCTCAAGAACACTGGGGAGAAGATAGATTCCGAAATCAGGTGAGCTTGCTCGTTACATCTCCTTTTGCAATAGGAATAGATGATAAGCAATTATACACGCTCCAGCCACCAAATAAGGTCATTGATTATTTCTCCCATTAAGGTAGAAAAGAAGGAAGTACAAGGCAGAGAAAGAAGAAAAAAGCGAAGGAGGAGGGAGGGAGGCAAAGACATTTTCTTTCATGTGACGTTTCTACTGTAAGAAGTGATCGCCACCTTAAGAAAATGCAATAAATTTTCTTCCAAAGGAACAGCTCATGGATAATGTAGGCTTATAGACTGTAATTCACTACACAAATGCTACTTATTCCTGTGGCTAGTATTTAACATATATGGAAATTTGCTTCACAATCGATAATTGTGCTAATAAATATATGTGTGAATATAAATGATATTGGTCAGAAAATTGGCCTTATTAATCTAATATATCTTAGAGTGAAACAAAATTTAAGTGAGCAACTTTGGTAACATAGATACCTGGAAACATTGTTTATCCTGATACCTAACTATCACTATCGCTCCGAATAAAAAATATAAAGTATTCCTATGCTTCACACAATATTGACATGCTGGATGTGAATCCTTAACAGTCAAAAATAATTGTCACATATACATATTTTCCAAGTCAATAAAATAATGTATTTGCATGTTGCTGTTGTCGTTGTTAGGTGCCGTCCATTTTTGCGGTGCTGGGAATTGAACTCAGGACTTCAGAGACTGCAGCGCAGCGCTCTACCAACTGAGCTGAATCCCAGCCCACCATGTATTTGCATAAGGGAGGTAAAATAAGGAAAGTCATTAGTTAGCATTCGTTTTAGAGTCCTATCTAGGTTATTTGCCTGCAGCCGTAGCCCTGTGGCATCCGATCCCATCAGATCTCAGAAGCTAAGCAGGGTCAGGCCTGGTTAGTACCTGGATGGGAGACTGCCTGGGAACACCAGGTGCTATAGACTTGGGAGAAGGACCCGGAAACCCACTCCCCAAAATACAGTCAGCCATTGAAAACCCTATGAACAGCAGAGAAGCACTGACTATAATGTTTTGCCTGTTGTATGTAGGGTCACTGTGAGTCGGATACCGACTGGATGGTACCTAACAACAACAACAACAACATCTAGGTTATTTACTTTAGTAGACGTACTGTTCGAAAAAGCTCTAAGTGTACAGAAGAAAACATCTTTGAGTCTCCAGTGTCTTACATTGCATCACAGGAATTCCAAACACACTCAACTTTCTTTTTTTCTTTTATGGCAACAATGATCATTTCCTTGTTTAAAGGAACAAAGTAGCCTTTGTAATGGAGCCATAACTAGAGGTTTAATTCAAAACTATAAATGGTGCTTCCCCACTACTACAGATGTTGAGTATCATATTATAAATGCACTATTAAATATCTGTACATTGTGCACATGTCTAAGGCAGAATGAGAGGCAGGACTTATACCCAATGCAGTGGGGAAGGCAGGAGAAGGAGGTGACCTTCCACAGTGGGAAGTACTCAGAGTTGAATAAGTCAACAGTATCTAACCTCCAAGAAAAAGAACACTTCCCCTTGTCAGTGATAAAGACACATGGAATGTAGCATTACCCCAGGAATTTTTACCAGGACCCTATTTTCAAGGGGGCTGGGATTTAGCTCAGTTGGTAGAGTGCTGCACTGCAGTCTCTGAGGACCAGGGTTCAATTCCGAGTACCGCAAAAATGGGAGAAGGACCTGGCAATCCACTCCCAAGGCAATCCCGAAACAGCCATTGAAAACCCGAAGAGGGTCGCTATGAGTCGGATACCGACTCGATGGCACCTAACAACAACAACAACATCATCAAGGACTTTGATTTAAGGATCTGCAAGGGTTTTTCCAATTTCCTGAATTTCAGGGTCCGAAACCAGAAGGGGTGTGTGTGGACACTGTATTTCAAAAGACGGAGACCTTTTGCAATTATCTTTTGCAAGAAAAGTCCCCCAGCCTCCGGCCCTTCTTAGCTTCTCCACCACTGATCCCATACCAAGTACTATCGTAAATTAGGCTGGAAATAATCTAAAGCAGACTGTTCTAGAAAAGGATCCTTAAACTCTCCCATAGCACCCCACCCCACCTGACAACATCACAGGAACATCTTCCTAATTCTTTGCTCTGAATGTGAAGCCCCACTTGCTGGCAAAGCTAACCTAAGCACAGAATTACAAAGCCCTGTCACCTCCCAGCTTTAACCAATTGACAAGGAAAGCGATAAGAGAACACGTCTTTGTTTGCACAAAAGGCCCCAGCACATTATTTTGACTTTAGGAAGGTATTTTAAATGAATAATAAGAAAATCACAATATTATGATACTTAGTAATCATTATTTCAGAATGACAGGTTCTATTGTTCAGGCAGAAATTTTCAGTTGGTTTTCTCCTATCAGTGGTTCAATTGAAAGATTCACCAACTGCTCCCTGGAGAAAAATGATCTGCATTTAAATGGAGATCTAGCATTTCCAAATGCACAGTACCTAGAAGGCAGATACTGTCAAGGTTTCATAGTGAGAATACCTCAAATTGTGTTAGGTACATTTCAATGCTGTCGCCAGCCCCATTTCATAGAGCCCGGGTTATTTCCATAACACGCTTTCTTCCCCTGTGCCTTCTTGATAATATTGTCCTGAGAAGTTCAAATTAAACCTCGTTCCACAGCAAAGTCCTCACACTAACAAGCCATCACCATTGTCCTATCGCTCCTGATCTGTACAGAAAAAGACCACAGAAGAGAGTGGGGCCAGAAATGTTAAATAATTGAGAAGTGTAATGACTTAATAGAGTAGTAAGCTTAGTTTACAATGCAGCCAATTTAAAGCCATAAAAATCCTGTGTAAAATTTTTATCTTGTGGTTGACCATTGCATATCTTATCTATTATTCAGAAGTAGCTCAACAGTGTTTTTCTTTATTAATGTGGCTTTTGGCATCTCCCTCAAAATCTTGCTATCCCAACAGTTTTCCAACAATTATGAAACAAATACAAAACTTCTATACCATATCATAAAATCCCTGGGTTAGAATGATACCCTCAATGTCTAATGGAAATTGATTTCATGTGTCATCCTACGAAAGAATACTTTAACCTCCTTGAATGAGGTTTGGATTTCACTTAAAATAGTCAAGTACACAAGATAGACAGACATGCACGCAGACACACACACACACACAACACCTTAACGCTACTTGTTTGCCACATTCATAAACAAAAGGAGAGTTGCCTAAATAACCTCTTTCCTGTGCCACACTAATCCAGGGATCGGCCTGTGTTAGAAAACATCACGGATCATTGGAAAAGTTTTGCCTGAATGTTTAGCTAAGGTCCATCGTGTGTCTGCGATGGACAAAAAAGAGATATTTAGGATCCATTTCAGACATAAGCCCATCGCCTCTGGCAGGCTCTCACTAAAATTCTAGCTGCGACTAAAACGTCCCTGTATGCAAGGTTACTAAGAACAGCCCAGATGGCTTTCCCAGTGACGCTTTGTCAGGAATGTGCCAGCTGCCCCTGTGGTTAGTTAGACCTTATCTTCCTCAACTTCCTTTCTCATGCCGATCCCAATGCAGAACTCAGAATGAAAGATGAAATATCCTAAAGATCACTTAATATTGAAATACCATTGCTGTAATAAGTGGCGCTCGGTTGGAGATGGGAACATGGTACTCTCTGGGCAACCTTTTAATTTCTGGAAAAATTGTACAGAATAAATTGAGCAGTGCACATATGGAAACCGAATCGATGGATCTGCTGCATTTTGCTCAAGCACCACCCATCAGGAGCTCCCTGGGCTTCCAGACAATTCCCGTTAAGAAAGACCAGCAGGTTTCAGTACCAACTACCCATGAAGACTTAAATGCCATTTTGATTTATTAAAGAAAAGGAGCCACCTTTCTCCACATTTATCACCCAAGTCAATGGACAGCCTGATGTGCAGTAAGACACATCTAATTCTATATAGGGCTGGGATTTAGCTCAGTTGGTAGAGCGCTGCTCTGCAGTCTCTGAGGTCCAGAGTTTGATTCCCAGCACCACAAAAATGGGAGAAGGACATGGCAACCCACTCCCAAGGCAATCCCAAAACAATCTGCCATTGAAAACCCTACGAGGGTCACTATGAGTCGGACATGACTCGATGGCACCTAACAACAACAACAACAATTCTATATATGTGAGAAGGACTCGGCAACCCACTCCCAAAAATCAATCCGCCATTGAAAACCCTATGCACAGCAGAGAAGCACTGACAATAGTGTTTCGCCTGTTGTACACAGGGTCGCTATGAGTCAGATACCAACTCGACGGCACCTAACAACAACAACAACAAGTTTAACACAAGTTTAAAGATAGTTACGAGGATCGCTTTAGGGAAAATAACAATGCCAAGAGTAACAGACAATTCTGCGCTTCAAAGATCCTCGAGGTCTGTTTCATTCTATAGTTGATTCTTTTCATATTTGAAGCAACAGAAACCCAGCCCACGTGACGTCAGCACTGTCTCGCCCCTTCTTTCTGCCGGCCATTCCTCTGCTCGGATTTGAGAACTGTTCAAATTTCCCTCCCCTTTCCACAAGGACAGAACTGTTTCCCAGTTTGGTTAACTCGTTTTGATAATGTCAAATCTACAGGACAGGATTAAAAAAAAAAAAAAAAAATCCCAACAGCAGAGCCCTGAAGCCACGCCCCACTCATGGCCAGCCTTCTGCTCAAAGACATTTCTGACTTTTTTCCTCCTGCCTGCTGTTTCTGAATTTGGGCATCTTTCCCAACACTCCCCTATTTGGTCTTTGGGCAGCGTGAGAAACAAAGCAGAGTTTCTCTTCAAAACTAGACCAAGTCATTCAGCTGCCCGGGAACTCGCTTTACAACATCCGGAGGGCTCTTGATCTTGACTAAGTATTAAACAGGAGTGTTTCTGAAAGTCCTGGGAGGTCACACGTGGGACCTAACGGCTTCTCTTAACACACATGCTACAATTTCTTTCATTTCTTTCCTTTTCTTTTTTTCCTTCTTTTTTGGTGGAGAGAAAGGGTAGAGGGTTCTCCTGTCAATGTACCCCTGTGGCTCACATAAGACAAATCATCCGCTCTGTGCCTGCCTTATTTGGCGGCCACTGGTTCTGACACCACGACACAAACACAGCGATCACACTTCCCCGGCACAGACAGACGCGTGTGGCAATCCACCACCTAACCGAAGCAAACACAAATAAACGAACACATAACACCGTCATTCCACAGCACCCAGGCATTGGGGGTTTCTGCAGGCCCTTCCGGACTCTGGCAGAATCTGCTCATTAAGATTTGGAAAGGGGTACTGGGTCCAGCTAGGGAAAGGTGGAAGGGAAGAGGAGGGTCTACCACCAGCAAAGGGAAGAGAGGCTACAAGGGGGCCTTTCCACCACAGGCACTGCTGACAGACTGGAGGGGCAGGGAAGGTGCGTGGCTTGAAACACTTAAACCACAGTGGGGTGACCTCTGTGCAACTTCAGTGACTCCCTCAGGAAGGGGAAAAGGTTGGTGAGCCGCAGGCAGGGAAACAGGCTCAAAGGACAGGAGGACAGCAGCAGCGATCGCCAGGGTTTCTCAGCCCCTAAGGTGGTCCTCCACTCCTGGGTCCATCCTGGCCTGCAGTGACCCCTGCCCGCCCCCCACCCCTCGCCCCTGACCCCTCCCAGTCCTGCTGCCCTGACTTTGCCCTCTCAGGCTTTGCTACTTTACCAAAGCACAGAAGTCCCCAACTGGGAAGGGGGAGGGGGAGAAGGATCTGCCTAAGGAACAGACCCAATTGCCAAGGGGATCTGTCTGTCTCTAGCTCATCCCTCACATTTTTGCAGCCGTGGTCCAGGGAAGTCTGCAGGAGGTGGGCGGTGCTTAGGGTTGTGTTATTGAGGGAGGAATTCCTTCTTTTTTTTTCTTTTGCTTTTTAATATATATATATATATATACACATATATATATGTGTATATATATATGTATATAGATAGATAGATAGATAGATAGATATCCTTTTTTTCTCTCCTCCAAGAGACTGCAAGCCAGGAATTCCTTCCTTCTTTTTTTTCTTTTTCTTTTGCCTTTTTATTTTTTTTCTTTTCTTTTATTTATTTATTTATTTTGCCTTTTTTTTCTCTCTCTCCTCCAAGAGACTGTAAGCCAGTGAAGGGGGAAGGGGGCCAGCGATTACAGATCTCAACCAGGACTGCAAACCAAGAACGCCCCCAGATGCCAAGGTCTGTCTCCGGATGTCCACGCGAGGGGTGCGGGCCGGTTACCTTGGCGGGGTCGCAGCGGCAGCCGGCTCCCCGGGCGGGTCCTGGGGGCTGCAGAGGAGCCCGAGCCGGTCCCCGGGGCCGGGAAAGTCCACAGAACCCCCATGCAGGACCTTGCCTGTCTGACACACGCCTCCTTCCACCGGCTCGCGCGACCAGGGCCGGCGAGGGGGGCTGCGGGCCCAGCGCGCGCCGGGGCCGGGTCCCCCCACCCGCGGCCCCCGCGGCCCCCGCGCCGGCCCGGCCCCCGGGCGCGCTTCCCCCGCGGCTGAGCACTCACCGGGCCGGGGGGCGCGGGGCCGGGGCGCCGCGTTAGCCGGAGCGCAGGGCCGCCTCCCTCTGCTCTTGGTAGCGCCGGTCCGCACTCCCTGTGACCCGGGACGTCATGATGCCTGTCTGTTTTCTCAATGACAACTTGGCACCGGGAGAGAGACGCTGCCGGGCGCTCCTCGGGCGGCTACGTGGTATGTGCACGGCCCTGCTTGCATGCATTTCTCTCTCTCTTTTAAAAAAATAAAAAAATAATAAATAAATAAATATCTATTTGCCTAAAAATAAATAAATAAAAAAGGTTCTAAAATAAAAAATAAATAAATAAATAAATGTCTATTCGTCCACCAAAAAAATAAATAAAAAGGTGCGCGGCGCTGTCATGATCGATCGCGCGATCGCCTTTGCCCGCTGCCGCCTCTGGGTGTGGATAGATGGGTGTCTGTGTGGGTGATTTATGGTTTTCTTTTTTTTCTTTCTTTTTTCTCTTTTCTCCCCCGCACCCCCTTTAAATCCTGCTCCTGGGCCGCTGCAGCCGCTGCCGCCTGGCCGGGAAAGCACCATGCGCCCAGCTTTTGTCTTTCATTTTACCTTCAGGGTGACATTCGGCTGCCTCCTGCCTGTCGCCAATCCCCGCCTGGGCAAAATAAATTTGAAACGCGTGGGGGTGGAGGAGGGGAAGGGAGCCTCCCCCCAACCCCCAGCCAGAATGCAAGGGGTGGGGGGGATTCCAGCCCGGGGTCTGCAGGATCCCAAAGCTGCGGCCCCCGCCCCGCCCTGAGGACCGGCGCCCCCTCTACCCACCGGGCCCAGGCGCGGAGCCGCCGGACGCGTCCACCCCGGCCCGCGCATGTTCGCGGTTGCCCTTGCCGCCTTGGCCCTCTGCCTGGCATCCTCTGCGAGCAGGCCGCTCACCGCCCGGGCTATTTTTATCTCCCAGAGATTTTCTTTAAAGCCCTTTTTAAAAAACGGGGAGGGGGCAGGGAATGCATTAGCAGAGCAGGTCCGCCAAGCCTGTGGGGGGGGGCCTCTTCGGGCAGCAGAAGCTGGGTGGGGGTGGGGGTGTCGGAGCACCCGGCCCACCTCTGGGAGCTTGGGAAGCACTTCACAAACTACACCCAGCTTGGCATCAGCCTTACTGTCCAATGGCAAGAAAACTTTTTTTTTAATACAAAGATGTTACTAGTGACTTCGCTGCGTGTGACATTTTTATGTCCTGCAAGAGGAGGAGAGGTCTCCAGGATAATCCTTAATATTTATTTCTGCAAACACGGGGGTGTACCTTAGAGGGGGCGGCCACGTGGCAGACTGAAGCACAGATAACTTTTTATAATATTTACTTAGTGTTATTTGTACATTGTCTGGTTTGTTTTATGAAACCTCATCCTAATAGCGTATGTATTAGTCTCCCTGTGTAAGTTCTTGATAAATAAATATCTAGCACCAGGCTTGGCAAATACTTAGTCATCTGTATCACTAATTACCCATTTCGAGTAGCAGAACTGTCTAAGGAATGGGGTTTTTCCCCCCATATCTGTGGATGACCTTGCTCACTATCATGTATTGGTAGACTCCCTGTCCCCTACTGATTCCAAATTCCTAAAAGATGACAGCAGAAGCTGAGGTTGCAAAATAAATAAATAAATAAATAAATAAATAAAAAAGAAAGAAAGAAAGAAAAGAAAAGAAAAAAAGAATATGAAAAAAAAAAAAAGAAAAAAGAAAAAGCCTAAAAGAGAAAGTCACATCAGAAAAGCAGAGTGGACTGAAAGAAAAACTTTTTTAACTCTTCCAAGGTGATCCACAGCGGCCTTGGGCTTCCCCGTAAGTTGATCTATTTGGGAGGCTGGCTAGGTTTAATAAAAACCCAAAGTACCTTGTTGGGCCTTTTCCCTTCCGAGTCACAGTCCAAGAATCACTAGCGAATCCCACCGGGAGACGCTGTAATTATGCAAAGGCTAGATGGCCAGAACTGGAGGCGAGCCTGGCTGAAGGAGACTAAGAGGGTCAGGGGATCATTGACGATGGCCTGATCCCAAGCCTTGCGCGGAGCCTCCCCACCCTTGAGGTGCCCCACCCATGGCTCCTCTGGCTCTGCTTACGGTCTCCATGGAAGGCCAGAACAGTGGCCTGGTTCGTTCCTGTAGGTGCCCAGAGGTCACGAAAGCCAATGATCCTAGAAAGGGACCAGGGCCTACTCAGAATGCCAGTAAGGACCATCTATAGACACTCCTGGAACCGCTCCAATGACGACCCAAGAGTCTGCCTGAATATACGATCCAATTCTCTTATTAACCTCAGAACTAACCCCGTAATGACCCACCCGTGGCAAAGAGAAAGAACCAGAAAAATGGTTTAATCCCCTGAAATCCAATTTTGTTTTTCTTTCAAGACAAAAATGCTGTTTATGCTGTTTTTCTCCAGTCCACAGGCTAGTCAGAGAGCCAAGAGGGTTCTTTCCCCAGGGCACCGGGGATTGGAGCAACTCGCAGAGAGTAGAGGCCGTCCTCCCGGGGTCTCAGCAGATCCAGAGAGCTGAGATTCTCTAAACCCCAATCTTCCAAGGACGCCCCTCAGACGCCTGTTCAAGTCGAGATGACTCAAAACACTTTCAAGTCTTTACTTCCCAGTATCACCTTAAATATAATAGTGAGAGCCGGGCATGGTGGCACACGCCTGACATCCCAGCAGCTCCGGAGGCAGAGGCAGAAGGATCATGAGTTCGAGACCAGAGGCAGTCTGTGTGACTTAGTGAGACCCTGTCTCAAAAAGTAAAATAATGGGCTGGGGGTGCAGCTCAGTGGTCCAGCACTTGCAGAGCATGCAAGCGCGAGGCCCTGGGTTCAACCCCCAGTACCATTAAAAAAAAGTACATATATATGTACATATATATATATATATATATATGAACTTATATATATATCAAATTTTATATATATTTAATAAATCTGTATATATAAATTTATATATATATATAAATTTATATATAAATTATATGTGTTAATGTATATTTATATATTTCTATATAAATATGTGTGTAATATAATATATAATATAAAATATTATATACTTTTATATATTTTATATAAATTTTTATATAAATGTAAATGTATATTATTTACATATATAGTTATATAAATTTTATATAACTGTAAATATATATTTTATATATACATATATATTATATATACACATATATATACACACACACACACACACACACACACACACACGCACATATGAATGAGAAGGATGTGACAATCCACTCCCAGGACAATCCTGAAATAATCAGGTGTTGAAAACCCTATGAGGGTTGCTATGAGTCAGACACCACTCAATAGCACCTAACAATCAACCAACCATGTTTATGTGTGTGTATATATATATTTATATATGGGGCTGGGATTTAGCTCAGTTGGTAGAGCGCTGCGCTGCAGTCTCTGAGATCCCAAGTTCAATTCCCAGCACCACAAAAATGGGAGAAGGGCCTGGCAATCCACTCCCAAGGCAATCCCGAAACAGACATTGAAAACCCTATGAGGGTCGCTATGAGTCGGATACCAACTCGACGGCACCTAACAACAACAACATATATGTACATATATATACATATATATATATATATGCTGCTATACATATATATGTACATATATATACATATATATGCTGCTGTACATATATATGTACATATATATGTATATATGTATATATGTACATATATATACACACACACATAAACATGGTTGGTTGATATATATATGTAAATATATATATATGTATGTATGTATGTATGTATATATTGCATGATCAGTTTAACTTCCTAATCAAACCTAAGGGCTTCAAAACGCTTACTAAGGTGGACAGGATGCACAAAAGTCCACAATCTAAACCTCCCCAGGATTCAGAACTTGGAAATCTAACTAAATCTCCGCAACAGGAAGACAGCAAGGCTCCTAATACACCGACTCTGCCCCAGGATCCTGAAGCGTGGAGAGGCTGCGTCACGCACCCGAGACACGTAGCTCAGACTCCAGTTCAACGGCCTTCACCTCTCCCTACGGGGCTTTAGGCTCACCCACCTGCCTAGGCAACATTTTCGCCACACGTGGCTCAGTCAGGTTGGTCCCTCACTGTCTGTCCCACACACTCCCTTAACTCCTATTCCAACGTCATGGCCCCAGCATCTGATGCCCTCCTTTTGCCTCTCTGCATTCTATTCGATATTCAAACTCTGTCCATTGGTGAAGGCCAAGTTCAAATCCTACTTTCCCTCAATGCTTTTATTTATTATTCTTGGCTCTAGTCATCATTCTTCATTCCATAATGCTTGCCATTACATAGAATATCACTGTTCCCTAATTGTTTTTTTTAAATTCCTCTTCACCTTCCAATTCCTTGCTGACAGAATTATGCATTTCTCTTCTCTTTCCGGTTTGTCTAACGCAGTGCCAAGTCCAATACTGGCTTTCATTAAAGAGCTTCTGATGCATTCATTGACACCAACTGCCCTTCGCGGAGATAGGACGCCACTTTTCAATTCGACAGTTTGGAAGTTGTATGCAGCAAATGCTTTACACTTTTAGCTGAAGACACTGCAAACTTGTTTCTGCCCATTTCAGCTCATCAGAGCAGGTGGACCCATGTGGGGGTCGGCGCCTATAATCCCAGTGCAGGGGAGGCTGAGGTGGGAGGATTCCAAGTTTGAGGTCAGCCTGAACTACATAGAAACCTTGCCCCAAACAAAAAAATCACAGATCAGGAATGGAATGACTTCACCTCTGGTCATTGTGGGGTGCTGTCGAGTGGAGTCTGACTCAGTGACCCTATGTGCAACGGGATGAACCAGTCCCCAGCACTACATCAGTGCTTCGCAGCTATTCAGAGGGTCTCCGGTGGCTGATTGTTTCAGGAGTAGGCTGCCGATCCTGCCACACCTAATATTCCCAGGCGGTCTCCCATCCCAAGACTAACCAGGCCCAACCCTGCTTAGTGTCCGAGATCTGACGGGATTGGACGCCAGGGTGCGAGGTACGCAGATGGATTTGGGGGGGTATACTGAAATGATACTAGAGAGCTCACATAGCCAGCCAAGTTCACGTCTAATCCCCAAATATGGTTAAGAGTAACCGAGAAAAACAAAATCCACACATGGAAGCATATTCAAATTTGTGTTTTGGCAAAAGCATCCCGCTTGTGGGGCAGAGTGCACAGCACCCTCCTATACCAGGGCCTACCAGGGCAGCCAAAACATTCTTAGCCATCGCTCGTGTGTGCCTACAGCTTACTTTCTTTCTAACCCTAACGCCTTGTGTACAGCCCTAATTTGGTATGAACAAATCCAATTCTTGTTGTCTCATATCTCTACCTCACATGCAGCTTGAATTAAATCACGCTACTCGTTGAAGTGGCAATCTACCAACTGAGCTAAATTCCAGCCTGCAGCCATAGCCCTCTGGCATCCGATCCCTTCAGATCTTGGAAGCCAAGCAGGGTCAGACCTGGTTAGTCCATGGATGGGAGACCACCTGGGAATACCAGGTGCCACAGGCTTGGAAGATGGACCCGGCAACCCACTCCCAAAAAACAATCTGCCATTGAAAACCCTATGAACAGCAGAGAAGCACCAACAATAGTGTTTCCCCTGTTGTACATAGGGTCTCTATGAGTCAGACATCGACTCAACGGCACCTAACAACAACAACAACTCGTTGAAGAGAAGAGATCCACTAGGTACAGACTTGTGGAGCCAGAAGGGGACCTTTGAGTGATTCCTGATTGTAATGAACTTTCAGGAAGCCTCTGTGTTCCTTTCCTTATTAATCCTTCGGGATTCAATAGCTACCCTGGGGGACTTGCTCACAAGATTTTCACTGGGATAAGAAGAAACAGCAGCAATGAAAAAGGATGTCATCAATACAACAAAATATGCTACGTCCGATGTGCCTTGAGTTACACCTCATTTATGTTTCTGAAACATTTTCCAAAGTGAGTAGGGCATGCGGAGACAAGAACTCTGGACTCCTGGTTAGAATCCAAGTGATTATCTAGCGCACCTTGTTTGTTACACGGTTTCACAAAGTCCTAGCAGTAGGTAGAGGTAGAGTCAAGATGGCCGTGCGGATCCACTGCCCCATCCACAGTCCGTTTTCAGAAGATGTAGTGCAGCCTCTGGGAACACGGACAGCTGGTCACCTCTCAGCTAGGACCAAATTCATTACAACATTGATTGAAAAACAGAAATACATGCCAAGCTTCTGATGTGAAAATACGAAAACCATCTCATGTAAGGCAAGGGTCCTTAAGCGGATTTCACAATACCTCAGGCATGAGTTAAGGAAGTCTTCCAGTTGTAAGGCGAAAGAGTGGGCACTCGTCTCAAGAGAAGAATCATCCCATCTTCAGATGGGTTCAAGAATCCAAAAAGATTAAGAATGATGGATGTAAAATTAGTTTATTTTAAAACTGAATTTAGCCATGCACGGTGGTGCACACCTTCATCCCAGAGACTCAGGAGGCTGAGGCAGGAGGATCGCAGGGCTGAGGCCAGAGGAGGCCTGCATAACTTAGCAAGACCCTGTCTCAAGAGAAAAAATTAAAAATGGGCTGGGAGTGGAGCTCAGGGGCAGAGCACTTGCAAAGCATGCGTGAGGCTCTGAGCTCAACCCTCAAATACTAGGGGAGGAAACAGAACAAAACAAAACAAAACTGAATTCAGAGAGAATACACACTCCTCAAGCCAAATGCCGTGCTGGCTATCATATGGATAGTATATAATAATCACTAGTATTCAGAAAGATGCCCTTAAAACACAATAACCTCCAAGCCGGGCACGGTGGCGCACCCCTGTCATCCCAGCTGCTCGGGAGGCAGAAGCAGGAGGTTCGCAAGTTCAAGACCAGAGGCAGTCCGCATAACTTAGGGAGACCCTGTTTCAAAAAGTAAAAAATAATGGGCTGGAGGTGCAGCTCAGTGGTCCAGCACTTGCAGAGCATGCAGGCTCGAGGCCCTAGGTTCAACCCCCAGTACTGCCAAAAAATAATAAATAAATAAATAAAATAAAATAAAGCCATAATAACCTCAATCATCAAAAATAAATACATTTTCAAGGTATTTGACTTAACTGACTCAGGCAAATGTGGCAGCCTACTAGAAAGATTTGAATATTGAATTAAAGTGAGGTTTCTGGTTTTGTTTAACCTCTCGGTGCTAAGTAAGGTGGATTCATGTGGGAAATTTCTCAGTATTTCAGAGAAGACAGAGGTCTATGGCAGCTATTGAGATGGCAAAGAATGAGCGTCAAAAGTAATGGTAGCAGCCGTGCACGGCAGCGCACGCCTGTCATCCCAGCAGCTCGGGAGGCAGAGGCAGGAGGATCTCAAGTTCGAGACCAGAGGCAGTCTGCGTAACTTAGAGAGACCCTGTCTCAAAAAGTAAAAAAATGGGCTGGGGGTGGCAGCTCAGTGGTCCAGCACTTGCAGAGCACGCAGGCGCGAGGCCCTGGGTTCAACCTCCAGTACTGAAAAAAAAAAAAAAAAGTGCAGCAGCAGTGGGGGTGGAGTCAGAGGAGCCTGAGGAATTTAATGGCTGGGAACTGAAATCAAGAGACTTCAGTGCCTGGCTTGAAAAACTGAATTAACGGTAGGATCTTAAAGATGAGCAAATAAAGGTGAAGAAAACAATGAATTTGGTTTGAGGTATGTTAGGTTTATAGTCTTCTGGAACAATCTGATCCCACTGGCCTGAGGCAAGATTTAGTACAGATTCGTGGCTGGAAAAATTCATTTGGAACCCTCAGTGGATTGGTAGTGGCTTAAGCTGACAATAAGGGGAGGAAATATAAATTTAAATAATTTCAGAAAGCCGCCCTTACTTGAATAAGATCTAATTGTAAACTAGGAAACTATAAAACACCCAAAGCAAAATAATGTCGGGGATTTTCCATGTTTCCAGCCCCTTGCGTTGGTACCATGCATTTCTGGAAAGAATGACAGTTCAGCTCAGGATTTTATTCTTGTAACTGGGGTTTTCTGGAGTTCTTTGATCTCAAGACTCAGTTTTCCGTTTGAGATAGCACAATCCCCGCACGGGAACAGGCAGGAGAAAGAGCTGTCGCTGGCAACCAGGTCCAGCTGGAAAAAAACAATCAAGATGTCACCTGATGCCACAGGCTACGGACCATGTCCTCATGTCCGTGGGGGCTGCCAGGTGCTGAAGCAGCGGAGCAAAGTCAGCGTCACGGAAAGGGCACTGAACTTAGTCACAGCCCTGGAGGATGAGTCGCGCAGCCTCCGTCTGCTGCTCCCGCCCAGGGCAGCTCATTCAGCTCCACAAAGTCTCCATTTCCTCCTTTGCGACTGCCCTACCATCGTCGTGTCGCGACCCCTACAGCCCCGGTGTTTAGTGACTCCCAAAGGGAGGCCATGAGTGAACCCAACCCAAGTCACCTCTTCTATGAAGCCCCCCAGGATGACACCCCTTATTTTCCCCCGTCAGAGCCCAAAGGGGTAGATCCCCTTTTCTCTCCATTTCCACTGCCATACTTCTGTGACTGGACTTATATTTTAGTTGTTGTTTCTGTTAGGTGCCATCAAGTTGGGTCTGACTCATAGAGACCTAATGTACAAACAGACAAAATATTACCCAAGGCTATGCCATGTCTGGCACTAAGTGAGTGCTACTCCGCTACTTAAAGGGTTTTTGATGGCTGATTGTTTCAGGAGTGGGCTGCCAGGTCCTACTCCCAAGCTCCTAGTATTCCCAGGTGGTCTCCCATCCAAAGACTAACCAGGCCCCATCCTGCCCAGCTTCCAAGATCAGACAGGATTGGACACCAGGGTGGTATGGCTGTAGACCCACACACTTTAATTATTATTTCTATATCTGTCTGCTTCACAGAGCTCCTTGCTACCTTTACTGTAACAGATGTCTTAATTTTCTTATTAGTCTGTGTATAGAACACAGTGGATGCTCCATAAGTGCTTAACATATGCCTTATTTCTTTATTCTGTGTATAGAACACAGTAGGTGCTCCATAAGTGCTTAACAGATGTCTTAGTTATTTTTTGACTCTGTGTGTAGGACACAGTAGGTGCTCCATTAGTGCTTAACAGATGCCTTAGTTATTTTTTGATTCTGTGTGTAGAACACAGTTGTTGTTGTTGTTAGGTGCCATCAAGTCAGTATCTGACTCATAGCGACCCTCTGTACAACAGGGGAAACACTATTGTCAGTGCTTCTTTGCTGTTCATAGGGTTTTCAATGGCAGATTGATTTTTGGGAGGGGGTTGCCAGGTCCTTCTCCCAAGCCTACAGCTTCTGGTGTTTCCAGGCGGTCTCCCATCCAGGTACTAACCAGGCCCGACCCTGCTTAGCTTCCAAGATCTGACAAGATCTGATGCCACAGGGCTAGAGCTGCAGGCAGAACACAGTAGGTGCTCCATAAGTGCTTACCAGATGTCTTAGTTATTTTTTGACTCTATGTGTAGAATACAGTAGGTGCTCCCTAAGTGCTAACAAGGAAACAATGATCAGGTGCCTGCATAGGTGCCTCTGTTATGAAGCTGCTTTAGATAAGCTGGAAAATGGGAAAGGGAGGGCCAGGCTTCTGATACCCCGGAAGCCACACGGGGCTTCTCCATCATAACATTTCTGTCATAAAATTTCTACTTACTGCCCACAGTGCCATTGCACGTGTCCGTTTCTCACAGCAGCAGAAAGTCCTTCCTTTCCCATCAGACTTATTCTTCAAAGGTAAAGACCAGGCTTCCCTCCAACAAATGTTAACACTGACTTCATTTGACTGTGATGAATAAATGCTTGATCGCAGCCGGGTGCAGTGGCGCACCCCTGTCATCCCAGCAACTCCGGAGGCAGAGGCCGGAGGATGGCAGGTTCGAGGCCAGAGACAGCCTGCGTAACTTAGCGAGACCCTGTCTCAAGATGAAAAGTAAAAAAATGGGCCAGGGTTACAGCTCAGCAGCAGAGCACTTGCAAAGTGTGTGAGAGGCCCTGGGTTCAACCTCTAGCATCACACATATACCAAAAAAAGGTAAAAAATCAAAATAAATGCTTGATTTCAGGCTTCGCCACAAAGGTAAGGAAAAGAAAACGAAGGAGGTGGGAAAGGCCACTGTAACCCAAAGCGGTGCTGGCCACAGTGTGGGAGAGGACCCAGAGAGGACACTGCATGTCCTGTGTCCAAGTTCCTGAGGAACTTTCTGAATATGTGACGACATATTCACCTTGAACGTAGAAATTATAATATTTAAGTATCCAGGTTTCTTTGGGGGGGGGCGGTTAAATGAAATAACACAAGTGATGGCTTCCTGCCTTGTCTGACCACTGAGAAAAGCAAATCCTCCTCCCTTTCTTCCTTCCTGCGCATTTACCCTCCCCGAAGAAAAGACAATCGAGTTCATTAGCGTGGATCCGTGAGCAGCTGGTAAGCTCATCTCTTCAATAGTGCGACAGTTTGGATCTTGAATGTTCCTCAAGGGCCTGTGTACGGCAGATATGTTAGGAAGGGAAGCAGGGCTGAAGGGAAATACTGTTGTTACTGCTGTCAGTGGTGGTAGATGCTCTTGAGTCAGGTCCAACTCACAGCGACCCAATGTACAGCAGAATGAAACACTCCCCGATTCTATGCCAGGCACATGATCCTATTTATGTTTAAGCCCATTGTTGCGGACACTGTGTCAATCCATCTGGTGGAGGGTTGTCCTTTTTTTCGCTGACCTGCCACTCTCCCAAACATGATGTCCTTCTCTAGGAATTAGTCTCTCCTGACAACACGTCCAAAATACATGAGACGCAGTCTAGCCGGCCTTGCTTCCAAGGAGCACTCTGGTTGCACTTCTTCAAGGACAGATCTATTGCCTCTCTTGGCAGTCCATGGGATATTCAATATTATCATGGGGTCAAATAAACCCCATAGTTTGAAATGTGGGGTCAAAACAGGTACCCAATTAGCATAACTGACTGAATTAACAACACAATAAACCTCATAAACAAATAAACGATACAACAGTTATGGCTGTGGATCTTATCTGACCCCATGAAACCGACTATGCCACTGAATTTGACGATGCCAGTGTAGACGTTTTCCACCTGATAATACCAGTTAAGAGCAATAGATACTTGAATCAAACAGATTTCTTTCTAGCAGGTTTTCCCAATTGTTTAATACACTGACAAGCCTTGTCAATACCTAAAAGGTACCCCTTCCACACGGAGCAGGAAACCCTTTCCCGCTTGCCATTTCTCACGACTAAACCCCAAGGTCCACTCTTTACTCTGTGGTACCACAGCTGTCCCCAGCTCCCTCCAGACTTCGGTCGGTGTCACTCCATTAGGGACGGCCACCGTCCCTGGCCACACTGCTTAAAACAGAAACATCCCCGGGCGCCCTGGCACACAGCTGTCACCCCAGCTACTCCTCAGGAGGCTGAGGCAGGAGGATCGCAGGTTTGAGGCCATAGAAGGCTGAGCAACGTACTACGAGACCTGGTCCCAAAATAAAAACCAGTAGGAGGGGTGGAGAGGGGACGATGAGCTGGGCTTCAGCTCGGTGGTGGAGCACTTGCTTAGCGTGCGCCAGAGCCTGGGTTCAACCCCCAGTACTAAAACCGCAGCATCGCCTGCCGCAGCCTAGCCTGCCTGCCCTGCCCTCTCGCTCCGCTCTTCTCCATAGCCCTCAACACCTTCTAACGCACCTCACCATGTCCTGATTGCACCTTCTCCCTTGTCCTCCATGCCCACAAGCTCTGAGGGCAGGGCATTTTCCTGGCTATCTTTTTCCCCACACCATTACCTCCAGCACCTACAAAAGCAACTGGCAGAGATTTCAGTAAATAAGCAGTCAATAAATGAAGGGGTCATGGAGAAAATCTAGATGAAGATGCCATCTCTACAATAAGGTCCGCTATGCTTGATTTATTAATTTATTTTGATTCATGTACTTTTGGGGGTACTAAGGGGTTGAACTGAAGGCTTCCCGCATGCCAGAAAAGCACTCTACCACCGAGCTGCACCCCAAGCCCCCTTTTTCCTCATTTTTTATTTGTTTATTCATCTGTTTATTTATTGCAGTACTTGGGTGTTGAACCCAGGACCTTGCATATGCTTTGCCAGTGCTCTACCACTGAGCTACACCTCCAGCCCATTTTTTATTTTTTGAAACAAGGTCTCACTAAGTGGAGCAAGGGTGCCTCCAGCCTCAAACTTGCAACCCTCCTGCATCCACCTCCTGCGTTGCTGGGATTACAGGGGTGTGCCACTAAACTGCACAGGCTGTCGCTGGCCTCAAGCTTGAGATCTTCCTACCTCGACCTCCCTAGTTGCTGGAATTATGGGGGTATACCAGTGCATCTGGCTATTGTTAGGTGCCATTGAGTTGGTATCTGACTCACAGCGACCCAGTGTACAACAGGCGAAACACTATTGTCAGTGCTTCTCTGCTGTTCATAGGGTTTTCAATGGCAGATTGATTTTTGGGAGTGGGCTACCAGGTCCTTCTCCCAAGGCTACAACACCTGGTGTTTCCAAGGCAGTTGCCCATCCAAAGACTAATCAGCCCTGATCCTGCCTAGCTTCTGAGATCTGACGGGATCGGAAGCCACAGGGCTACGGCTGCAGGCTATGTGGCTATAGGGTCTCATTTAGAAATACCCTCTCCAATTCTCATTAGCTCTTCTAACGACGTAATGAAGTGAACAGGATTCCTACCTCAGAGGAAACCAAAATGATCAGATCTGTAAGCAGAACAAAAAATTGGTGAAGCAAAACATCTTTACACGGGACTTGATCCTTTTAATTTTCTGGGTAATTATTAGGAGATAAAGTTTATCAGGTTGACGTTTCCAACAGGAGGTGAGCGCCGACAGAAACGTGGGTGGCTGTGAATTATACAAAGACCTAACATCTCCGCTCAGGGAAATATTTTCTATCCACCACAACCAGAGAAGGCTGAGAGAAAACTTCAGCAGCTCCCAGATGTAAAAATGTTAATCACTGACCGGATTCAAGTTTTCACAGGTCAAATCAGACTCTGAAAAATAGTCTATGGAATGTTAATGGCAGTCAGCCTGTAACGCTGGTGGTAGTTGGGTCCCCCTGCCATTTTCCAGGGTCCCACTGTATAATAACAACACTTGACATTATTGTAGAGCTTTTCTCCGTGAAGGTCAAAGTGCTGTGAGCATTTCAAATACGAGCAGAGATGATGATGGTCCATTGGACTCAGAAAATGACCCAGATGACCGATCCCACTCCAAACACAGGCAGTTAACAACGAACTGGCGGATACAGCATAATAGCATTGGGCGACTGCTCTGCCCCTCTCTATTTCCCTTTTTATCCAGGAAAACCACATTGACGAAGAGAAGTTCTTCCGCAACCAAAGTGGTATTTATTAAATACACCAGAAACTACAAATCCAGTCTCCCATTTCCGTTCAAAATAGCCACTTGAGGACGCAAGGTAATTACCTCCGCGATGCCATGATTGCGCGAAACACTTTGGGAATTCCTGTTTTAAAATCGTCTTCCTAGCTGGCTTCAGACCCGTACAGAAAACCAATATCATCTCTTTACGGCTCTGCTTTGCATAACAAAAATACATTTCAATTCTCAGCAACTTGGGCTGGCTGAGGATGTGGGTCACAGCCTGGCTGCCTGGCAGATCCCCCTAGGAGCTTAGGAAGGCCACCTTGGGCCGGGGTGACCCCAAAACACATGTAGTGGGTCGGGGCTGGGCGCTGGAGGTCTATTCCTCAATGATCGCTGGTGCATTCAGTTGTTGTTGTTGTGAATGTGGGTTAGAGCGCCTTGCTGTGAGGACGGGCTTTGGGATGTGAACGTAAGCCTGAACCCCTTCCACTCATTGATTCAAAGCCTGGACTCCCAATATCCAATCATTCATTCACTCACATAGTATCCATGGAGCCCTTTATCATGGTTTTGCTAAAGAGGAACCCACTGGGAACGAGAAAGACTACTGAGGAGTATGGCTGGCTAAACTCAGTAACTGACCCCCATTGGCACATCTTCTCTCCTCTCACGCCATCTTCCCCAACCGCATGGCTTCCAACCTGGACTTGGAGAAGGTCAAAGAGAGAGTCAAGATGTAGACTCCAGAGCAAAATGACCGGGAGTCCAACCCTTACAGGTCACTCATCCATGTGACCTGGGGTCAATGGCTCCTGTGCTCTGTGCCTCGGTTTCTCCATCTAGGAAATGGGACTAATAATGGTACCAACCTCCTGGTGGACAGGGTTGAGCACAGTGTCCATATATTTCAGTAAGTATTAGCTATTATCATTCTTTTTTTTTTTTTTTTTTGAGACAGTCTTGCTCCACAGCCCAGGCAGGCTTCAAACTCTGTAGCTCAGTTGGGGCTTGAACTGGGGAGAGTGAGTCAGGAAGACCACAAATGCTGGGTTTATAGGCACATGTGACCATGCCCAGCTGCTGCTATTATTTTAATGCTTACATGCCAATGACTCTTAAATCATTAACTTTAGATCTAAAATCACGACTTCCTCCTTTAGCTTTCATGCATGGACACCCATCAGCATTTCGAAGTGACTAGATGCTATACTGCCTGCAGCTGTAGCTCTGTGGAGTCCAATCCCATCAGATCTCGGAAGCTAAGCAGGGCCAGTCCTGGTTAGTCCTTGGATGGGAGACTGCCTGGGAACACCAGGTGCTGGAGGCTTGAGAGACGGACCCAGCAACCCACTCCCAAAAATCAGTCAGCCATTGAAAACCCTATGAACAGCAGAGAAGCACTGACAATAGTGTTTTGCCTGTTTTACTCAGGGTCGCTATGAGTCAGATACCGACTTGACGGCACCTAACAACAACAACAATATGGTACTACACTGAATTATGGGCTTCCCAAGCTGGTCTAGCTTTTCAGCTCTTCGTTAAAGGCATCATTAAGTGTAGGGTCATCCAGTCCCTAAACCAAAGTTATCTTAGATTCTCTCTCTTCCCTTACTCTACCTCCCAAACCATCAAGCACACACACACACACACACACAGCCCTCCCTGTGCACATTCACTTGGTCATAAAGTCAGGTTGATTCTATCTTGACAACTTTTCTTTCCATTTCGTCTGTGTTTTCACCCAACATCTATGAAGATATTACCACTTGCCAGATCAAAACACTGTCCATACATTATTTCATACAGAAATCTCAAAACAACCTTCTCACCAAGGTGCTATTATTATTTCCATTTTGAAGATGTAAAAACTGAGGCACAGAGAGATCAGGACACTTCCCAAGTTTCAATCAGCAAATAACTCTGGCAAGGAAGGTTCAATCCTGGCAGCATGACCCAGAGCTACCATCTTCATTAATATACCAATGCTAACATTTATAATAATAATAATAATAATAATAATAATAATAATACTGTTGAGTTCTCAACAGAACATACTCTCCCAATAATCCTATGATATAAATGCAGTTAAAACTCCATTTCAACAGACAAAGAAACTCAACCCAGAGAATACTGAGCTGCCACTTCCTCAGTTCAGGTCTCTATTAGGCACTGCCTGGGGCAATGAAATCAGCTCCAAGTCTTCTTGCACCTCCCATTTAAAATGTTTCCAATGGCTTTCCACTCAGATTTCAGAATCACCTTCCCAGAGCTCAGCCCTTGTCTTTTATTTAACAAGCATTTCTTCCAAGCAATGCTTTTCTGATCCATCACCCACACTTCCAAGGTGAATTCAACATGGTGGGCCTAGGGGAAGTTCTCTTTGGGGACACTGGCGCATAAATACATAATTTCTATAAATTGTAACATGAGCCCTGTAGAAGCACATGAGAAAGGGCTCGGCTGTACCACGGGGTGGTGTGAGGACAGAGGGGATCCGTGAAGGCTCAGCAAAATCTTAGAGACCTGTGGAGTCATCCAGGCAGCTTATGGGGAAAGAAAGAAGATAAGAAGGCCTGCTCCCTTGGGGAGATGAAAATATCATCAAATGCATAATGACTGCTGTGAATAAGAGACAGCAAACCATTCCGTGCCACTCTATGTAAAAGGGGTTTAGAAACTCAGTCTAGAAAATGTGGGTGAGGGATGTCTACACAGAACCACGTGGTCTGCATGTTTATGATACGTTTATTTGAGCAGGATGGAGGGACTGGGGAGCTGATTGAGAATGCGGGGACTAAAGCATCTTACTGTGGTCACCCTTGGTACCCTCACTGGAAGCACAGAGAGAGGGGACACAGGCCTTCCCGGCTGGCATATGCAGTCTAGACTGCCTGCTGCAACAGCAAACCTTTAAAGGGTTCTAAAGAAGAGAGGCCTACAGCTGTACTATGGAGGCGTCTGATCCCATCTGATCTTGGAAGCTAAGCAGGGTCGGGCCTGGTTAGTCCTTGGATGGGAGACCAACTGGGAACACCAGGTGCTGTAGGCTCGGGAGAAGAACCGGGCAACCCACTGCCAAAAAAATCAATCATCCACCAGCCACTGAAAAACCTATGAACAGCAGAGAAGCCCTGACGATACTGTTTCATCTATTGTACATTGGGTTGCTATGAGTCAGATACCAACTCAACAGCACCTAACACCAACAACAAAAAAGAGAAGGACATGATTGTATTCACATCAAAGAATAGGTTATCCAGATGACTAATGCCACTCCCAGGCCTAATGCAGTCTCTTCAACCCCAAAGAAGGAAGTTTCCCCTCCTCCACTTCCAAGAAGAAAAACTGAGTGTAAAGCCCCTGAGATGCCAGTACATTTGCTCTGGTTAAAAAACGGCAAGTAGACAGAGTGGCTGAGACAGAATCAGGGGAGGTACAGGGCGGGACACGAGAAATACCAGGGCTAAGATCAAATCCTTCAATATGGGTTGTGACTCTACATCAATAAAACAAAAATCCTTACGACTGGGTCAGCACGCAACTTCACAATAAATGGAGAAAAGATTGAGGTTGTCTAAGACTTTGCTTTGCTTGGCTCTATAATCAACACCCGTGGAAGCAGCAGTCAAGAAATCAAAAGACGCATTGCTCTGGGAAAAGCTGTGGCAAAAGATCTCTTCAGAGTATTGAAAAGCAAAGATGTCACATTGAAAACGAAGGTGCGTCTGACTCATGCCATGGTATTTTCAGTCGCATCATATGGTTGTGAAAGCTGGACATTGAACAAGGGAGACAGGAGAAGAATTGATGCTTTTGAATGATGGTGCTGGAGACGTCTATTGAATATACCATGGACTGCCAAAAGAACCAATAAATCCGTCCTTGCAGAAATGCAACCAGAGTGCTCCTTGGAAGCAAAGATGGCCAAACTGCATCTTACATATTTCGGACATGTAGTCAGGAGAGATCAATCCCTGGAGAAAGACATCATGTTTGGAAGAGTGGCAGGTCAACGCAAAAGAAGAAAACCCTCCACCAGATGGATTGACACAGTGTCTGCAACAATGGGCTTAAACATAAATAAGATTGTGTGCCTGGCACAGAATCACAGAAGTGTTTCGATCTGCTGTACATAGGGTTGCTATGAGTTAGACTCCACTCTATGGTACCTAACAACAACAACAACAAGATCAAATCAATGGGAGTCATGAGAGGGGCCTGAGCACAGGGCACCCTGATCTGATTGCTTTGTAAGGAATCACTGTTTGCTCTGCCTGGGGTGTCATCACCTGAAAACACCCTAGGATTGCCCCTAGGACAGGCCCCACGCCCCAAAGATCCTCTGGCCTCGCTCTCTCCTTAGCCCTTGCCCTTTTTAAGCTCCACAAATTCTTCCACCCATTCTTTCACATATTTGCCTCTGCCCCCAGAGGGAAACGGCCAAGGTCAAAGAGGGAGCTGTCCTTTGCTCCCTGTGTGGACGCGCAGAGCTGAGAGTGCCCTGCAGAGGGCAGTATCTGGTGACCCCTGACCCATCAGAAAGGCCCTGGAGGGTTTTGTTTACAACACTGCTGAATGGCAGAGGAGAAGATAGTGAGCCTTGCTCAGGGTACAACAGACATGGAAAAGTGGAAAAAATCACTTTCTGGATTCAGAAAACTTGGCTTCTAGGTGACTCTGTCACCTGCCTGCTGAGGGTTCTCAGGCAATTCTGAGCCTCAGTTTTTCATCTGCTACCTGGTGATTGCCTGCAGCCATAGCCCTATGGCGGCAGATCCCATCAGATCTCAGAAGCTAAGCAGGGTCAGCCTGGATAGTCCTTGGATGAGAGACCGCCTGGGAACATCAGGTGCTGTAGGCTTGGGAGACGGACCCAGAAACCCACTCCCAAAACTCAATCCGCTACTGAAAACCCTATGAACAGCAGAGAAACACTGACAGTAGTGTTTCCCCTGTTGTACACAGGGTCTCTATGAGTCAGACACCAACTCGATGGCACCTACCAACAACCACCTGGAGATTATTTTGCACTGGTGTTAAGGTGGCAGAGATAAATGAGATCAGAGGGGGGGAGCATTTCTAAATGGTGTTGGGTGCACAACATTGAGATATCAGTGTCTTATCCACTGGCTGGTCCTAGCAAGGTCTTGAAACCATGGGGCTGGCAGGTCTTGAGGTAGAGATGGTTAGGAAAGATCCCACACTCACTGCCTTTAAGGTAAGGAGAGCTGGAAGGAAGCAGTGAGAAGCCACAGCTCTCCCATTTGTAGTACAGTTCCGATCCAGTATTGTGAATTTTGCAGTTAAGAAATTTGATGTCCACCCCAATTTCGAGTTCATAAATCTCTTCCTGAGGGATGAGGCACCCGTGGTGTGTAAGTAGGGCACGGGGAGGGTACTCGGGACAGGTGAATTTCTAGGGCAGTGGTCCAGCACTTGCAGAGCATGCAGGTGTGAGGCCCTGGGTTCAACCCCCAGTAGCACGAGAAGAAGAAGAAGAAGGAGGAGGAGGAGGAGGAGGAGGAGGAGGAGGAGGAGGAAATAGTAGTAGTTTGCGTTGTCTAGGATAAAGAACGTCACTGAACAAGCGGGATTCAGGGGAAATTTTCCCTTAGCTGTCTTCTTATGAACACCACCTCTCTTGTTACAGCTGCTGGACCAACCTGAAGTTTTGCTGGCATGGAGATGCTTAGCCTTCAATATGGCCTCCCTCCCCCTTGGGCCAACACTGTTTCCAGCCTCAGTGCCCAAAACCTTGACAATGTCATTCACCTGACCTTGAATTGTGCCACGTTCACTCCTATCGCTCTGAAATATGCAATGTTGTTTAAACTCATCATGGCAAACAATAGATTCTGCCTAAGTTTATGTTTTCACTGTGATCTTTCTACCTAGCCTGATTTAAAAGTCAGTCTCTCATCCCTCGCCTTATTACTCCCTACACCAGTTTAAGCTAGGGTGATTAAGACAGTTTTAATAAATCTAGATGTATTGATTAGACTGATTATTTTTTAATATTTTAATCTGTTTTGCAGGCTAAGCAGAAATATTAAGGAAAAACTCAAATTTTGATCTCTGTACCTTCTGTTTGATGGTAACTGTTTGGCTTTCTCTTAAAACCTGGAAGAAAGACACGAGTGAAATTTGTCACTCTGGTGTTCTATCAGAACAATTAAAAATATATGGCCTCAGACATTTTCTCAGCATGCTGTTGTTGTCAGGTGCCATTGAGTCACACCCAACACATAGCAACCCAATGTACAACAGATAGAAACACTCCCTGACACTGCGCCATGCCCAGCATTATGTCAGTGCTTCTCTGCTATTCACAGGGTTTTCAATGGCTGATTGCTTTAGGATTGATTCTCTTTCTCAGAATATGTAGAGAGATACACCTTCCTCAGGGTCACTAGATGCTGTGTGACTCTCATTTTTCCAAGTTTAGCTCACATTAATTTTCATTAGTAGTGATATCACCCAGTATGCAAAGTCCAACCATAATTTATTCATGGCTGAATCTACTGTCGATACCTACCTGCTAGAGTCCTGTATGATTTCTAGTTATGTCCTTTGCTAGGAATCTAAAACTTATACATACATATTGCACTTTTTGCCCCTGGGGTTACTTTGCAAAGTTGTTTTATTAGGCAACAAACATAGGAGAAGGTCCCGGCTCTTCTTAATAGATGCATTTAAATGCAGATATGAGCATTTCATTGTAGGTAGTTGGAACTAAAAGTTCACAAGCAAGTTCCCTCTTAGATATATGGCAGGTTTCTATGCCCATAGTTAATACTGAAATATACGAAAAACTCTCCTAAAATTCAATCTGAGCTACTTACGCACAAGGCCCCTAGGATTGGCTTCCATACAATTATTTAAGATGTTATAAAGAGTGTTTTCCATCTTTCTTGTGCGGGAAATAGTTACGTTTTATGACTACTGAGTCAGAGCCAAAAAATATAATTTTATGCCATAATATACTACCTTTTCCTTTGGCTGTGAAAATTTATATGTACATATTTATGTGCAGACATAGATAAAAATCTTCATAAACAGAGTGGCCCATTTGAGATGAACTGTGTTTAAAGCATGTCATTTCCGACTCTGATGATATTACCGCTCTTTTAAAAAAAATCAGTTCTGTCCATAACTTACCGAATCACAAGGACCCTAAGCTGGGATTAAAGTCTATGTGGGTTTTTTTCTCTCTCTCTCTCTCTCTTTACCTTTCCTCCTGTTTATCCCGCCCTCTCTGAACCTAGTGAAGGAGCTCTGGCAAGCTCGGAGCTCCCAATGGAGCAAGTGATTCCTGTTCGGTTTTCTAATTCCCAACCCTATCACTAGCTTACTCTGTTCCTCACTAGAAAGCTCTTCAAGGCCATGTCCTGAAATCTACGTATCGATCTATTCTTCATCCGCTGGACACAGGTAAGAAACAGCAGGCCCACCAGCTGCCAGGCCCACCCAGCCTGGGGATCCATGACAGACCCTGGTAATCAATCGCGATACCCTTTCCCACCCATACCAAACACAGCCTCAGACATTCTCTCAGCATGCTGTTGTTGTTAGGTGCCATCGAGTCAGATCCAACACACAGCAACCCGATGTACAACAGAAAGAAAGCTTCCCCGGCACTGTGCCGTGCCCAGCACTATGTCAGTGCTTCTCTGCTATTCACAGGGGTTCCAATGGCTGATTGTTTTAAGATTGATTTGGGAGTGGGTCACCAGGTTCTTCTCCCATCTTTGCAGTGCTGAGGATTGAACTCTGGGTATGAGAGAGCGCAGAGTAGAACTCTACCAACTGAGCTAAAGCCCAGCCTGCTATTAGCTTGTCATTAGAGGCTCAATGACATGGCCCAGGACCTCTCTTGCCACTGCTCTGACACAGATTTTAAGTCCCACGACTGCTGTAAGCTCAGGGTCCCACTCCCTCCCTCACACATGGGATATGAAGCAGTTTCCCCACCTCAGCGCTCAGCAGCCAGATCACCAAAGCAAAAGGTCAGGGTTGTGATGCACTGCAGCTAAAAGGTCACTGAGGCCTGCTGGAGACGATGAAATAGGGCGGATCATTCAGCTGAACTTTCCAGATGGGTCACGGACGGAGATTTACCCATTTCCCAGATGTATGCATAGGTTAGTCCGTGGTATTGAAAACCATGGGCACAACATCAATGAGCCAAAGAAAGTTATCTTAAGAAATGCTGCGGTTTTTCATAAACTTCAAAACTTTTCAGGTTTTTTTTCTTTTTTTCCAGATTTCTGTGGGTTGAGGCCGGGCGTGGTGGTACAAGTCTATAATCCCAGAACTCTGGAGGCTGAAGCAGGAGAATGCAGAGGTTGAGGCCAGCCTGGGATACATTGGAGGACCAGGTCTGAAAAACAATTTGTTTTCATTTTCCTCTGGATTGAAATTCCTTCTGCCCCTCACCTGTAACCAAGAGAGTCCTCTGAAACATCCCCCCAAATCTTAGTTGCTGGCTCTCATGTGACCAATGTCACCTCGAGAGTAGGCTAGCTTGGTAGGGCTCCAATAGTCACTGCAGAAACATAAAGATCGACACAAATTATTTGTTTCTTCTCTCATTGAAAAAACAATGGCTCCACCCATTGAAAGTAAGTTATTAGAAAGTCAGTGAAGGTGGCATTCTGGGATTTCCAGGTAGAATTTATACGAAACTCTGCAGTTGCCCGTAGGGTGTCTTGAAACACCTGATTCAGGCATGCTGTTGGGAGAAGTCCATGCCCAAGGGACTTGGGTCAACAGCCCCACCCACTTCCCAGACAACAGCCCATATGGTCCGCCCGCCATGATAGAGACCCTCCCTTGTGGACTTCCGCCCCTTCAAGTCTTCATAGCTAACCATAACCACAGTAACCAACATCCGCAGGAAGCTGCAGAAGACATCCAAAGACAACTGCTGGCCATGCTCTTCCCATATTCCCAACCCACAAAATTATGAGCTAAATAAGACAGTGTTTTTTAAGCCACCAAGTTCTGAGGCAGGTTTTCACATTGCCATACATAACTACAGCAGACTTTGTTGTCAGAAGGGGATTCTGTCATAAAAATATAAAATATGTAGGTGAGGTACCGTGGCTCACACCTGTAATCCCAGTGACTGGGGAGGCAGAGGCAGGAGGATCACAGGTTCGAGGCCAGAGGCAGCCTGCACAACTTGATGAGACCCCATTTCAATTTAAAAATTAGAACATGGGCCCGGCGTGGTGGTGCACGCCTGTCATCCCAGTGGCTTGGGAGGCAGAGGCAGGAGGATCGCAAGTTCCAGACCAGAGGCAGTCTGTGTAACTTAGCGAGACCCTGTCTCAAAACAAGTAAAAAAAAAAAATGGGCTGGGGGCATAGCTCCGTGGTCCAGCACTTGCAAAACATGCAGGCACAAGGCCCTAGGTTCAACCCCCAGTACCACAAGAAAAAAAAAAACAATAGAAAATGTGCTGGGGGTGCAGCTCAGTGGCAGAGTACTTGAAAGTATGTGTGAGGCCCTTGATTCAGCCCTCAGTACTGAAAAAAAGAAAATCTACAACATGTGGCATTGGCTTTGGGACCAAGTGACAGGCATTAGCTCTTAGGGCTGCAAGGAAATGATTCATAAAAGCTAGAAGAGACTTAAGGAAAGAACAACTTGAAGGACTAAGAAGAAAATATATAGGGCGCTATAGAAAAGGGCACCTGAATTAAGCGCAGGCAGAAAGCTTAGCAAAACTCTTCCCTAGAGCAATGCGGAAAACTGGGGAGACAGAGCTCCTAAGGATTTTGAGGCTGTGACTAACGTCTCCAGGCAGAATGTTGAAATATGTTTCTTGTAGCTGCCTGCAATAAAATTCAGAAAGAGAGGAAGGAATTAAAGAGAAGACCTGATCTAGGGCAGGCACGCTGGTGCATGCCAGTCATTCCAGCTTTGAGCCTGAACCAAGGGGGGCTGTAAGCTCAACGCCAGTCTGAGCTACGTCATAAGTTCGAGACCAGCTTGGGCTACATCGTGAGATCCTGTCTCAAAAAAACAAAAAAGTGAAGAAAGAAAGAAAAGACTGCTCCAAAAACCTTATAGCAGAATTTAGAGGAATTAAAAATGATCCAGGATTTACTGGGCTTCAAAATAGAAATAGAAAATTTTTTCATCTCCAGTCTTTATTTATAAAGGTTTGTGAAGTCAAATAATGGCTAATTACTTCACAATGAAGATCAAGCCTGAAGTGTTTGTTAAGACCTTAAAAAGACCAGAGGGGATGCCCCATGGAAGCCTTCAGGTACACATGTGTTAAGGATCCCAGAGCAAGCTTCAAAGGCATTTTCTGCTCATCAACAGAACTTAAAAACATCTGAATGTGTTTTAAAACATCAGCATCCTATGGGGCTCAAGGATGTATCTTGAAGAGATATGTAGGTGAAGCTTTTGACCAGCAAATGCAGGCGAATCATGGGAAACCCACAGAATTTTTAAGAGAATTGTATTGAAGAGATGCCAGACTTGACCAAAACGGACAGACTGTACAAAGTGAAGCCTGTAGACTTCCAATCTTCTGTTAGAAGGACAAAAGCTAAGAAAACCACTCATTTGCATACATGGATTTTTTTCCCCTTAAGGCAGGCTGTTTCAAAGATGCAACTATTGTATCAAAGAGCAGAGACAAGAGCCTCAGAAAATCATTCCAAGGTAACAAGAATGGACCCCAATTGAGGAACTGGCAACACATTGTTGTTGTGAGGTGCCATCGAGTCGGTATCCAACTCATAGCAACACTACGTACAACATGTGAAACACTATTGTCAGTGCTTCTCTGCTGTTCATAGAGTTTTCAATGGCGGATTGACTTTTGGGAGTGGGTTGCCGGGTCCTTCTCCCAAGCCTCCAGCACCTGGTGTTCCCAGGCGGTCTCCCATCCAAGGAATAACCAGGCCCGACTCTGCTTAGCTTCCGGGGGTCTGACGAGATCGGATGCCACAGGGCTACGGCTGCAGGTTGGATTTCAGAACTGCTATGGACCAGTAACTGCTCTGACCTCCCATCCCACCTCCCCTTCCCTGAATGGGACTGTTTGTAACAGCCATGTCTCTACTGCCATCAAATGTTGGGGAGAAGGGGCATGGCAGGAAACCTATCCTCAGATTCAGAGAAATCATTTTCAAGCAACTCACAGAGCTCAATCCATATTTAGATGTGATTTAGATGACAAGATCTGAACTTGAAACCAATGCCTCAAGGAGAAGAAACTCTGGGGGCCTCTGGATGGAATATTTATCAATCATTTGGGAAGATCATAAATAATCTGTCAGCATAAGACAAACGGTGGTTGATGATAAGTGTCTACCAATTCGTTGCTACTCTTCCATTTAAGAATTTGTAATGGAGATGGGGAGACCTCATATTTGTCTTCTGCTACTATACTGAAATGCTTCTATGAAGTTCTCCAACTTTACAAGGAAACAGGTTTATTTAGAGAACCAGTTCTACAGGTTCAAGGGCATGGTGCTGGGATTAGCTGGGCTCTGCTGAAGACCTCATGGCAGATAGTGTCACAATGTCAGAGTGTCCCAGAAAAGATCACGTGGCAAGACAGGAACCCAAAAGGAGGGGAGGGGCCAGGCTTGTGAACTTCCACCAGTCCCCGCCTCTTAAAGGTCCCATCACCTCTCAACACAGCCATACTGGGTAGGAACCACCCAATATGTGAACTCTTCGAAGGCACCCTCAAGCCATGTTCAAACCACAGCACACCTCTCATTCTACTTATACATAAGACGCACAACACAGATTTGGGGTATTTTCTTATCCTGCACCACAAAAAGTAAACATTGTTTAGATTTCAAGTTTCTTGCTAGTTTGGTATGTTGTTGTTAGGTGTCTTCAAGTCAGGTCCAACTCATAGCAAACTCAGAGGGTTTTCAATGGCTGATTCTTTTGGGAGTGGATTGCCACATCCTTCTCCCATTTTTGCTGTGCTGGGGATTGATCTCTGGTCCTCATGAAGTGCAGAGGAGCACTCTACCAACTGAGCTAAACTCCAGCCCCCAATTTGATATGTTGTTGTTGTTGTTAGGTGCCGTTGAGTCGGTATCCGACTCATAGGGACCCTACGTACAACAGGGGAAACACTATTGTCAGTGCTTCTCTGCTATTCATAGGGTTTTCAATAACTAACTGATTTTGGGGAGTGAGTTGCCAGGTCCTTCTCCCAAGCCTACAGCACTTGGTGTTCCCAGGCGGTCTCCAATCCAAGGACTAACCAGGCCGACCCTGCCTAGCTTCTGAGATCTAAGGGGATCAAATGCCAGAGGGCTACGGCTGCAGGCCAATCTGCTATAGGAAAGTGTAAATAAGTACTAGTCAGAAGAAAATAAGCAAGGCTAACAAAAATTCTAGTTAATGAGGACCAAACTTCTTTCTGGGCTGTAGAAACATCATGAAGTCCCACATACTTTCTGAGTCACACTGTCCCCCTCAGATCCTTGACCTGGATGCAGAAGGCAGCGCCAGTCTGTCGCCCAAGACTTCATGTTCTTGGAGCACTGCACTTTGGGCAAGGCCGGGAAAAAAAGCTGCCCCTGAGCACCTCCTCCCCAGTAGGGCACTGCCCTCCTGATTTCAGAACAACAGGAAGTCAAATTCTGCCAACTCTGCCACACAGGACCATTACGATCTGTAAATATTCCTCTACCAACCCATCTAGTAACCTCTCCATTCCTCCCAGATCAAAGTGCTTCATTACAGTTATGCTCACTTTAGGCCAAAATATAGCAGGAAAATTTATATTCACCAAGTAAATTTGAGGTGCTTTTTCATTTCATTGGATAATAAACCATAGATTTATTGGTATTACTGACGTCTTGGAGTTCAATCTTATATCAGCCGGCCAGCGCGTCTCTGTGGCCAAGAAACCAATGGAAGCAGATTGATGGGGGAGAAATTTATCGGGAGCTCAGCAAGGATTTCCAACCATAGGGACAGGGCAGGAATACAATGCGATGGCTGGGCAGACAGCGGGGTGGCAGGCAGCTGGGCCCACGGCAGAGAACCTCAGGTCACATCTGGGCGGATCAGGAGCAGAGAGCGAATAGAGTCACAGGGTTGGGTAAAAATCTCCAGGGCTTGCCCCCCGTGTCTGCCTTCCACTAGGCTAGAAGTCCACATCTCCACCTTCCACAATCCGTGCCACCGCCTGTGGACCAACTGTGCAAACACGTGACCTTTGGGGGATGTTTTAGATGCAAACCGTAACAATTCTAAATACAATGCACTGCCCCTAAATTTAATTTATCTTTAACTGTTCAAGAACATTTTTATTCTACAGAATATGATACACTCAACGCTTTGGCATGAATGTCTCAAAAGTTTTATAATTAACTAGGTGTTCTCTTACTGGATGCTGTGTTTAGCTCCTCTACCAGACTGAATGATTTAAGGGGAAATATTTCTCTTCTTTCCCCACATGTCTGTCAGCTTATTGTGCCATGGGGATTTGCATGTGGCTGTGATGCTGAAAGCTATGTCACTGGTATCTCAGATACGATCAGGGCCACCCATGGTGGACAGGTTTCAGCTGAGCTTCCAGACTAAGACAGGCTAGGAAGGAGGACTCAGTAACTCCACTCCAAAAACAATTAGCCACTGAAAAAAATAAACAGTGTGACTAGCAGAGGAACACTGTCAAATGGAGTGCTGAAAATGAGCCCCTCAGGCTACAGCCCATTCAAAGAAAGACTGGGGAAGAGGGTTCTCCTCAAAGAAGAGTCAACCTTAATGATGGGAATGGAGTCAAGCCCCTGAGATTTCCTTTTGCTGATGTGGCCTGACTCAAAATGAGAAGAAACACAGTGGCTGCAACAGTGGGCTCAAACATAAAAAGATCATGCACAGAGCATAGTGTTTGGCAGTGTTTTGTTCTGTTGTACATAGGGTTGTTATGAGTCAGACCAACTTGATGGTGTCTAACAAGAACAATCGCTCTTCTTTGGATCTCCAGAGCATAGCACAGTGCATTGCACGTGGCTGGGTGTTCGGTACCTACCAGATGACATTAAGAGCCCCATTCCTGTGCACCCCTGAACACCTCCTCCCCAGTAGGACACTACCCTCCAGGTTTTAGAATAACAGGAAGTCAAATTCTGCAAACTCTGACACATAGGACCCTAACGATCTGCAAATATTCCTCCGCCTACCTGTCCAGTAACCTCTGCATTCCTCACCTTTTGCGTACCTTCTGTTCCCCAGGCTGCAGCTTCATGGTATTTCTTGCTCAAATATGCCAGCATGCTCCTCCCACAGCACCTCAGTACCTGCTGGTCCATCTCCCAGAAATGCTCTTCCCCAAGGCTCCCAAAAGGCTCATTTCCTCTTCTCCTGCAGGTCTGCATTGAAAAGTCACTTTCTCAACCGATGCCTTCACTGTCCACCTGCGCATTTCACTTTCTCATCTCTCCCATTTTCTTTTCCCCATACAACTTCTCATTAGCTCATATTCTATATAATTATCATCCTTTTATTATTTATAGCCTGTAGCCGTAGCCCTGTGGCATCCAATCCCGTCAGATCTCAGAAGCTAAGCAGGGTTGGCCTGGTTAGTCCTTGGATAGGAGACCGCCTGGGAACACCAAGTGCTGTAGGCTTGGGAGAAGGACCTGGCAACCCACTCCCAAAAAACAATCTGCCATTGAAAATCCTATGAGCAGCAGAAAAGCACTGACAATAGCGTTTCACCTGTTGTACATAGGGTTGCTATGAGTTGGATACTGACTTGACGGCACCTAACAACAACAACATTGTATGTAAGTTCCAGGAGCCCCGAGACATTAGTCTGATATGTTTACTATACAGCACCCAGAATTGTGCTTGCTCAATATAAAACTGATGAATGAGTGAGCTCCTAGCAGATTGACCTAAATATAAAGTGGATGAATGAATCAGTTTGCGGCAGGCTGGCTTCCCATCCATAGACGAACACTCCTAAAGACATTTCTCAATGGCGATTTTTATTACAAGTAGAGAGAGAAGGAAGAGAAGGCTGAATGAGAGATTTATTACTGTGGTTTTTCCTGAGACCCTGATCTCCTAGTCATCCTGTTAAAACGTCTGGATTCTCTGTCGACATTATACATGAAACAGACTGAGATAGGCACTTCTCCATTTTATGGATATAAATATCTTAATTATCTTGAGAGGAACGAAGAAAGCCATAAAGCCATCGCCACGGATAGTAGAGATTGCTGGTGGGTCCTAACTCTGGCTGTCATCTCATTAGCAAAATCCCAGATATAGTATAATGATTTGTTACTAATTCAAGCTAAACTAATAACAACTCCTGAGTTCCCTGACATCTTTGAAGAAACAAGCTCCTGCAACATCTGATAGCTTTATAGGCAATATTTTATTCAAAATCTGAATTTTTGACTGTAATGATGCCTACTTGTAATATAACATGGTAACAAGTAGAATAAATATCATGTCTTACAAATTATGGGGAAAATACAACCCAACTATACCACTACTGGGAATATGCCCAAAGGGAGATGAGTCATCATACCACAGAGACACCTGCATCTCCATGTTCACTGCAGCGCTTTTCATAATAGTAAGGACATGGAATCAACCAAGGTGCCCTTCAACAGAAGAATGGATAAAAATGTATGGTACATATACACAATGGAGTACTACTCAGCAATAAAAATGAAATAATGTCATTTGCAGCAAAATGGGTATAACTGGAAAACATCATCTTAAGTGAACGAACACAAGCCAACAAGAGAAATACCATTATGTTCTCACTCATATGGGAGCTGAATCTTACTTAAAGGAAGGGAAAATGGTATACATAAGTTGATACATAAAAGATTCACAATTAAACTTAGCAAAGAAGGACAACATAAAGAATAGAAAAGGGGAGGGAGGGAACTAGCAGAGGGAAGTGAAGATTGTGGAAGGTGGGACGTGGAGGAGAATCAATAGAGAAGGATGAAGGGGGAGAGGACAATCTCAAGGTAAACAATGCAATTTCATGAGTCCATTGGAAAAATAAAGGAAAATAACCCAAATATGCATTTGAGTTTTACTACACATTGGCCATGGGGCTGGGATTTAGCTCAGTTGGTAGAGCGCTGCGCTCTACCAGCACAGTCTCTGAGGTCCTGAGTTCGATTTCCAGCACCACAAAAATGGGAGAAGGACATGGCAACCCACTCCCCAGGCAATCCCGAAAGAGTCAGCCATTGAAAACCCTATGAGGGTCGCTGTGAGTTGGAATCCACTTGACGGCACCTAACAACAACAACATATTAGCCCTAAGGCTCCATAAACCTTGTGGGTTGATGAAAGTATAGCCGGAAGTGATGTAATAGTTGCACAATGAAAAAAAAATGATGTATTACTCTGTACCCCACCATCATTGCTAATAAAGGGGGAAAAACAATTTGAAAAGAATAGCATTACCTTTACTAGTTAAAATATATATCTTAGATGAATGTGGGGAAAAAAATTATCAGGAAAGCAATTCTCCATAACCCTCAGTATTGTAACATCCATCTGTCAGAATGTTCTTCACTCTAACTTAGGTATTTTCTGTTGTAATCTTGACATCATTGAGTAATGGCAGAAAATAAAAGTGGTCATGCTACTGAAAATCTGGCGGCCAACATGCCTTCAACTTGTGAAGATGATTTGTACGTAGTTAGGGCTCTGTTCTCTCCAAATCTGGCTGATGGAGGTCTTTTCTGACGCCCACGCTGATTGGCATTTCTGCCAATACTTCCTCTCCCTACCTCAGCCAGTTGGGTTGGTGACAAGTATGGAGTTGTCAAGAATCTCTACTATTAGAGGCTGTGGCTGTGTTAGAAACTGTGAAGACTAAAGAATGGAACAGGTTCTTACTGAACCATCATGGGCAAATCAATCAGCCTCATTCAGCCTCCATTTCTTTACCAGAAAAATGATGCTTAAAGTATGCTTCACTCATTAAGGATTAAATGAAATCAAATAATTAAATGAAATTAAGTTCTTAAAGTATACTAAGCAATCAATAAATACCTGATATTATTAGACTGGGAGAAGGCCCCAGCAACCCACTCCCAAAAATCAATCCGCCATTGAAAACCCTATGAACAGCAGAGAAGCACTGAGAACAGTGTTTTGCCTGTTGTACGCAGGGTTGCTATGAGTTGGATACCTATTTGACAGCACCTAACAACAACAATTATTATACATGTTGATAAATCCATATCCAAGTGAACCTGGTGCACTTTTTTCCTTTACTTTCTCTTCACCAAACTGAATCATCTTGATGTCTTGTGTCCTTACTAAATGACACTTCTATCTTCAGCTTCTCTAGAAGATTTCTTTGATACTCCCAATACGGTCATGGAGCATTTATAGAAACCAATCTCTAAAATAATTCAATTTTAAAAGGTCAAGCAGATGATGGGCCATTAATGCTACACCACCAAGATCAAAATTTTTTACATTTTACCAAAAGTTCCACTGACCTTGCCTTCACAGATCTATCCTCATCTCTGTAAAGTCCATCTTTTTGGCAGCTTCCTAATCTAATACTGTCGTTTTTAGGTGCCATCGAGTCAGGTCTGACTCACAGCAGCCTTCATGGGATTTTCTGTATCTGTTTCAGGATTGTTTTGGGAATGGAATGTTTCATCCTTCTCCTGTTTTTGTGGTGCTGGGGATCAACGAGAGCTTCAGACAATGCAGCCTGGCACTCTACCAACTAAACTAAACCACAGTACCAATTGAATTGTTGTTGTTGTTGTTAGGTGCCATGGAGTCGGGTCCACCTCATAGCAACCCTTATAGGGATTTCAATGGCTGATTGTCAGGATTGCTTTGGGAGTGGATTACCACACCCTTCTGTCAAATCTAATAATGTTGTTGTGAGGTGCCATTGAGTTGGTGTTCGACTCATAGCAACCCTACATACAACAGGTGAAATACTATTGTCAGTGCTTCTCTGCTGTTCATAGGGTTTTCAATGGTGGATTGATTTTGGAGAGTGGGTTGCCAGGTCCTTCTCCCAAGCCTACAGCACCTGGTGTTCCCAGGCGGTCTCCCATCCAAGGACTAACCAGGCCTTACTCCACTTAGCTTCCAAGATCTGACAGGACCAGATGCCACAGGGCTACAGCTGCAGCCTAAATATAATAATGGTAACTAGAAATCATTTAGTGTTTAGTATATCACAGATCCTGTTTTACACATCTTACTGAGAATAACACTCCAATCTGAATTTTCACAGCAACAGTACACATCACCCATGTGGGGCAAACTGAAAAATAAGGAGTGACAAAACTAGCCCAAGATTATACCACTACTAAGTGTCTAATCCACTCCCCACAAACAATCAGCCATCGAAAACCCTATGAATAGCAGAGAAACAGTAGCAATATTGTTTCGCCTGTTGTACCTTGGGTCGCTGTGAGTTGGACACCAACTCGACAGCACCTAACAACAAGTGTGTAAGAGAAGAAATGAACCAAACTGCCTGATTCTGGATCCTGCTGCTCAGTTCTGATTCTCATTAAGACCAACAAGAAGGAACTGTGGCCTCATTTAAGAAAGCCATGTCCTCCTGTTCTACCTGATGTCTGATCACTTTATTAGGTTGCATCAAGTCATGTGCGACTCACAGTGACCTTCATAGGGCTTCCAGTGGCGGATTGTTTTCTAGATTGTTTTGGCAGCGAGTTGCCACATCCTTCTTCCATTATCGTGGTGCTGGGGATCGAGCCCAGGGCCTCAGAGACCACAGAGGGGCGCTCTACCAACTGAACTAAACCCCAGCCCCTGCTCATGTCAGATAGGGATTATACACTTGCACAAAATGTAATGAATTATATGTGCAAAAAACCAGTATCTTCATATTACAGGTGGAGGATAGATATGAGCCCTTGAGATACAGATTTATAATAAAATAATAAAGGATGATATCTCCCATTTTAGGAGTACAGTAGAAGAAATTCTCATCCCGGTCTGGCTTAATAAAACGAACACAGCCCATTCATTACTGTGCACAAAATGGGTTCAAACAAGGTCTTACACAAGTCAGTTTTAATCCCAAACACTTCCCGGGGCATTTATAGACTTAGCTTTGTCTGCCCAGATAAAGGCTGTTTGTGTGGTTTATGCCTGAATTCAACAGGCTCAAAATATTGCTCTATCACTGTGACTCCAAGAAACAGTGGTAACCCTTCAGCATTAATCTTTTCAGACACACGCTGTGAAAATCACCCAGCAAGAGACCATGTAAATGCTAAGCCTCTCTCTAGATCGGCCCTAATGACTGAATCCTAACCTCTGGTACACAATGAAAGGAGAGCAGCTAAAAAACAAAGTCCTGGTAAAATTTATTTTGTACCTGTCAACCTTTTCTTATGAATTTATTCTAATTCAACTTGGTCCTGCAGCAGAAAGGAATAGTTGGTTTTTATAGTGTGATCTTTATTTTTTCTCTTGTAGCTTGGCTGGCTTTGATTAACTTAAGAAAGAATGTCCTTTGAGTAAACATTATGTGATTTTTTCCTTAAATAACAGAAGTATTATCCGAAACAAAGGTTGGATTGGAAAGTAAATGTAAACTTGAGGTTTAATTTTATGTCATAATGTAACTTCTTAGCCAGGGATTTAGAACACTCTACAATTGAGTCTGAACTTGCATTTCCAGTTTTCATTTTTTTTTCCTTTTCCCTATTACTGGTATAGGAGTACTTTTGTGAGCCTTGGGGTCAGTTATGTTATTTGCTCACACATATCTACTGGGTAAATATTACGTTCTGTTACAGGAAGAGATGCCAGGATAGAAAAATGAAAAATATTAGTAGAATCATAAAAGTAAATGTTGCTCCATTCAAGGAACTCAGTCTCCTAAAAAATTCATATAAAGGTAATTGTAAGACAGTAAATACTAAACAATACAAATATGTATAATGTACAGTGAGATGAATCCCCTTGGCTTTCTCCAAGAAACCTGCTCTAGTTTGGATCTTAAATGCACCTGCCCCCAAGTTCGTGGGCCAAAGTTCTCAGTGGCCAGCCTGCAGCACTACAGGGAGGTACCTTCAAGAGGCGGGGCTTACTGGGAGGAAGTTAGGTCATTGGAGACACGCCCTTGAAGGAGATACTGGGAACCCAGCTCCCTGCTGTGTCACTCTCTCTCTGCTTCCTGACAGCCGAGAGGTGAGCAGCTTCTTCTACCAAATGGTCCCACCATGTTGTACTGGCATCATCTCAGACCTAAAAGCAACAGGCTGACCAGTCATGAATTCAAACATCCAAAATGTGAACTCAAACCTTTCCTCTTTCTTAGTTGACCATCTCAGGTATTTTATTACAGTAGCACCAAGGTGACTAGTACAGTGTCTTGTATTTAAACTCTCTCCAAACTAGTTATCTTCCAATGTTCATGTTCCTGTGACTAAGTCTATCACCAATCCAGGAATGCAAGGACCATCTTCTCCTTTATCTACCACTGTTGTTGTTGTTGTTGTTGGGTGTGGTCAAGCCAGTATCCGACTCATAGTGACCCTACGTACAACAGGCGAAACACTACTGTCAGTGCTTCTCTGCTATTCATAGCGTTTTCAATGGCAGATTGATTTTTGGGAGTGGGTTGCTGGGTCCATCTCCCACCCAAGGACTAACCAGGCCCAACCCTGTTTAGCTTCCGAGATCTGATGGGATTAGATGCCACAGGACTATGGCTGCAGGCTTCACCTATCATATCTAATCCTGAATATGTCCTAGTTCATCACCATGATCATGACGCTAATTCAACATGTCAGTAGATCTTGCTTAAACTCCAATGCCAGCATCATCCGCTCAGCTGGGATGGTTAATCTCAATGGCCAACCTGACTGGATTGAGAAAAGGCACAGAAGGTTTGTGAATCACACCTCTAGGTGTGTCTTTGAGGGCGTTTCCACAGACAGTTAGGTAATGAGGGCTCTGACATAATCAATGGATTAATGCCTTGATAAACTCCTATTTGCCTGCAGCCATAACACCCTGGCATCTGATCCCATCAGACCTTGGAAGTTAAGCAAGATCAGGCCTGGTTAGTCCTTGGATGAGAGAACACCTGGGGATACCAGGGTCTGTAGGCTTGGGAGAAGGACCTGGCAACTCACTCCCAAAACACAATCAGCCATCAAAAACCCTGTGGATAGCAGAGAAGCACTGACATAGTGCCGGGCATGGCACAGTGTCAGGAAGTGGTTCATCTGTTGTACACTGGGTCGCTATGCATTAGACACTACTCAATGGCAACTAACAAAAACAAAAAATTCATAATATGATGGCATTACAGGCAGTTGATGGGCACTGTTGGAGTAAGGAGGTCACTGGGGCCATGTGCGTGGGATTATTATCTTGCTAGCCCCTTCCTGCACCACTTTCTTCTGCTTCCTCTCTGCCATGATATGAACTACTCTGCTCAACCACACCCTTTCCCCCATGATGGACGGAGACCTCTGAGTCCGTGAGCCAAGGTAAAGCTTCCCTTCTTTGCATTGCTTATGTCAAGCATCCTGTCACAGCAAAAAGAAAAGGAACATATTAATTCACCACCAAATTCATTATTCACACTCTTGTTAGGTGCTGTTGAGTCAGTATCCGACTCATAGCGACCCTATGTACAACAGGCGAAACACTATTGTCAGTGCTTCTCTGCTATTCATAGGGTTTTCATTGGTGGGTTGATTTTTGGGAGTAGATTGCCGGGTCCTTCTCCATTCACACTGTAGCCAGAACGAATTCGAAAACACACCATAACAAAAACCCTCCGGTCTTCTCTCTCTCATTTAGAATGGCTTCTCACTACTGTGAGAAGAGGAACTACCTTCATGGCTTATGACATGCTTCACAGTCCAGCTCCCCGTCCCTCTGCCCCTCTCTCCCCTCCCACACCCTGACTGCACTGTTTTATCCAATCCCTTCATTTATCCCAGATTCCCTCGTCAGCCGAGGTTGCTGAACACGCCACGCCCTCTGCTTGCAGCTTGCTCTTCTCCAATGGTCAACTGGATTTGCACATCTCAGCCCAAGCCCACTCGCCCGGCAAAGGACCCCCTTACTATGTCAAATTCTCCTATGTGGGACGAATCGCCGCGCCCTTTCCTCTTCTTCATAGTCTCTACCTCAGTTACGATTTCACTCTGATGCGTGGGAATGTCTGCTTAGTGTCCAGCTCCGCCAGGACACTGGAAGCTTCCCAAAGACAGGGACCACATCTGTCTGTGTTCATCTTGGCTGGTACTCGAGCATGATGCCTAACAGACAGGGCTCCGGTTCAACAGAGTTTGCAGAATTGACGAAACAGAGCAAGGACAGAGAGATGGACTTCTCTTTGGGGGTTGGCATAATGTCAAATGAGAGGCGTCACCCGAGCTAGGGCTTGAAGGAGACAAAACCATTATCAGGCAGAAGGAATACACAGGGACAGACAGAAAGAAAATAAGTCTTGCATCGCTCTGTGTAACTGAAGTTGTGGGTGCGTTCTGCTTGGGGGAGGGACATAAAAAGCATCAGAAATGAGGCTGGAGAGATTCAGGGATTAAATTGTGGAGGGCCTTTTGTGCTTTGCAAAGCAATTTGGGCTTTTGCCATGGGAAATCAATGAGGGGTGATTTTTTTAAAAAGGAGTAAAATGACAATCAGATTTGCATGTTAGAAAAATCACTGTCCTGGGAGTGTGAAGGCTGTTCTTCACAGGTTGATATCAGAGAGAGGATGGCCAGTTAGGAGGCCATCCTGCAGGTCTGTGTGAGGGAGGATGGGGCATGAACCAAGGGAGGAGCAGGGAATTAAGTGGAGTGGGCAGTTTCCACACAGATGAAAATGAGAGTAAGGTCAAAAAATAAAACGTCAAAGTGTATCACCCTGTTCCTTGGCATCTGGGAGGGTTTGATATCTTAAGAGCCAAATTTTTTATGCCACAATTATGGTTGTTCCCCAAAGCCCTTTTCCCTCCTCTTTAATTAAGTACTGTTTCAGCTGAGCCCATAACCACTTACAGGAGGCCATATTGTGCAGCCTCCCTTGCAGCTAGGTTTGGCCATCTGACTGCGTTCTTCACAGGGTAAGAGGAGAAGAAGAAACAACTTGTGCCACTGCTTAGAAGGAAAGGCTGGTTCTAGATTTCTTCTTGAATAACAAGCAATTGGCTTAGTTCTATTGACATAAATGAGCCTGGACCTTGGGGTTTGCCAGGAAAAGAATGCAGATAGAACCAAATGGCCAGTGAAGCAGATCAGATCAGATCAGTCATTCTCCTTACTGGATCACTTGTACTGTGAGAGAGAAACTACTTATTTCATCAGTTGAATATTAAAGGCTTATCCTTAAAGGAGCTTATTTTATGCCCTAAATGACACAGACTTTCAAGCAGAAATTCTCCATGGACAGCTGCCTACACCAGTTTAGACCTCAAAGGAAAGGTCTGGAATGGCAGAGGACTGATACCCATTAACATGCAGACAACACTAAGATCCATGGGTCTAGCATAAAAATTGGCGTACCCTGCAGACAGACCTGGATTTGCATCCCAGCTCTGTTCTTTAATCACATGATTTTGAGTCACATTGATAAGGCTTTATTACATAGACCTGTAATAATAACTGCATTAATCAAGGTAATTTTAGCTGCTATAAAGTGCTGGGATTTAGCTCATTTGGTAGAGCACTGCTCCATACTTTCTGAGGACCCAGGTTCAATCCCCAGCACCACAAAAACAGGAGAAGGATGTGGCAATCCACTCCCGGGACAATCCTGAAACAATTAGCCATAGAAAACTCTATGAGGGTCATTATGGGACAGACATAACTTGATGGCCCCTAACAACTACAACACACTACTATAAAAGATACATCTCTACATCTAAGTAGTTGACCCCTGCAGAAAACAAAAAACAAAAAATCATTTCTCATTTACATAAAGCCCAGATAGAGATTCAGCAAGACTGACTCCTTCAGCTGGTGGCCCCTCTTCCTTTAAGATCTTGATGTCCTTCATTCCAGTTCCCCTCCACAGTCCATGGGCGAAAGGACAGGCATGCGTCTTAATCACTTCGGCCGGAAGTGACACTCACCTTCCATCACTGAGAACCATCGCCTGAACCCAAGGGGAGGCAAAGGAGCCTGGGAAATGTTGTTGTTGTTAGGTGCCATCGAGTCGTGTCCGACTCATAGCAACCCTCATACGGTTCTCAATGGCTGACCGTTTCTGGATTGCCTCAGGAGTGTATTACCATGTCATTCTCCCATTTTTGTAGTGCTGGGAATCGAACCCGGGACCTCAGAGACTGCAGAGCGGTGCTCTACCAACTGAGCTAAATCCCAGCAGGACATGTTGAGGCTGCTAGTGATTACCTCACGGCAGACAAGTTACACAGTGAATACAATACATGAGGCTTCAATCAGAATCTGCTCCTCTTCTTATAAGGATGGAAAGTGAAGATGGACAGATAACGCACCCAACAAGCATCTAAGGCACCCAAATAATAACTCTCCCCTCTTTCATTAACTCCCCCTCTGTCTTCATCCTCAATATGCCCCCAGATAACCTTCTAGTTGTCCAATTTTGTGTCTTTATGCACATTATTGCTTTTATATATAAAGCTCTAGGCACACTTCTTCCCTCCCGCCTCTGCTCCACCAATTCCAAATTTCCCTATTTTTAAATACCTGTCACACAGCAATATCCTGGAGAGATAGTCCTCTAATTCTTCATGGCTATATTAAGCTCCTTTAAACCTCCATCGCAGTACTCACAACTTTTTTATTTAGCCACTTACCAGACATTCGGTATCACAATATATGTGTTCTTACTCTTCCTGAGTGAGGCTACGATATAAGCTCCCTGAAGGCAGCTGTTCTTGTTAGGTGCCCTTGAGTTGGGTCTGACTCATAGCAACCCTATGTACAACAGAACAAAACACTAACTGACACTGTGCTGTGCCCACGATCTTTTTTTAATATTTGAGCCCAATGTTGTAACCACTGTGTTTCTTCTTATTTTGAGTTGTACAACATCAGCAAAAGGCAGTCCCACGGGCTTTACTCCATTCCCATCATTAAGGTCGACTCTACTTTGAGGAGGCAACTCTTCCCCAGTCGTTTCTTGAATGTCTTCCAGCCTGGGGGGCTCATTTTCCTGCACTATATCTGACAGTGCTTCTCTGCTATTCATAGGGCTTTCAATGGCTGATTGTTTCGGGAGTGGGCTGCTGGGTCCTTCTCCCTAGTCTGTCTCAGTCTGGAAGCTCAGCTGAACCCTGTCCACCATGGGTGGCCCTGCTAGTATCTGTGATACTGGTGGCACAGCTTTCAGCCTCACAGCCACACACCAACCCTCAGAGCACCACAAGCTGGCAGACATGGGAGGGCAGAGGGCAGCAACTGCACTTAATCCTCAGAATTCCAAGTGATTAAAATAATATTCTGTATTTAGACTTTGAGCGTAAGACACCAAGACTTAGAGATTGAGGTCCCCTCACAGAGGGAAGAGCTAAATATTTATCCAGGCAACTGCAGAAAAGGGGAAAAACACAATTCATGTCATGTATTTAAAAATCCAGGTCGTGAGGATGGAAATTACTGGGACACCGCCCCATCTTATTTCACTTGGTATAAACATAGGAAGGAATGTTTGGTGAGACCGTTTGTAAATGAAGTATGAACCCAATTAAAAAATGAAGCAACCACATCTTAAATATCACAGTACCTACAAAAAACAAACAATTTTGGAAGGTTTTTTGTTGTTGTTGTTGTTGTTTGTTTTTACACTTTGGGTTCGACACAGGGCCTTACAGAAGTGTTCTACCACTGGTCCACACCCCCAGCCCATTTTTAAGGGTTTTTTTTTTTTCATGTTGAGACAGGGTCTCACTAAGTTGCACAGGCTGCCTCTGGCCTCCAACTCCCAATCCTCCTGCCTCAGCCTCCCAAGCCGTTGGGACGGCAGGCCAGGCTCAGCACTCCTGGCTGGAAAGGTTTCTTTAAGAGCCCTCCATGCCCGCCATTCAAGGTGGTGATGTGGCGGTTTTCTAGGTAATTTGATAAATGTCAACAATCGAACGATTTAAACCCATCCGTCAGGTGGATGCTCTGCCCGAGTTACGGAAGGGGTTGCCAAGTCACACGGCTCTGTTTGGAGACAGCCACTGCCTGAGGAAAAGAAGGAAAATGAGAGAGAAAGGTAGGGTGCCTGGGTCCGGGCAGCCCACTAACAATGCCTGTATTCTCCTCATTCCAACGACTGTCTTGAACAAAGCCGGGAAGGCACAGACAGGAGGTGCGTCTCAGCCTCGTTAAGCCATGGCATCCTGTGCACCTCGCCAAAGGCTCGGAATCCTCAAACAGCAGGCAGCGCTGTGTGCGGAGAGTCTGGCCTGGGATCCCTGTTAGCACGACCCTCCCCAGACCAGCAGCTCCAAGGTGGCCTCAGATTCGTGGAGGACACTGAGACTTGTCTCAAAACAAGAAGAAATACAGTGGCTGCAACATCGGGCTCACATATTTAAAAAAAAGATTGATCATGTGCATGGCACAGTGTCAGTTAATGTTTTGTTCTATTGTACATGTGGTTGCGTGAGCGAGACCCAACTCAACGGGTCCTGAGAACAGCAGCTGCCCTCAGGGAGCTTATTCTCCAGCTGGAAAGATTAGAGATTTTCCAGGACTCCACTCCCTGTCCAACTGCACACCCACTCCAGGGCTTCTTAAGACACCCGCGTGTCTGTCAGCTTGTTGTGCTATGGGGGCTTGCATGTTGCTGTGATGCTGAAAGCTATGCAACCAACCAGTATCTGAGACACCAGCAGGGCCACTCATGGTGAACAGGTTTCAGCTGAGCTGCCAGACTGAGATAGACTAGGGAGAGGGACCTGAAACAATTAGCCATTGAAAACCCTATGAATAGCACAGAAACACTGTCAAATAGTGCCAGAAAATGAGCCCCCCAGGCTGGAAAGCATTCAAGAGAAGACTGGGGAAGAGTCGTCTCCTCAAAGTAGAGTCGACCTGAATGATGAAAATGGAGTAAAGCCCCTGCGACCTCCTTTTGCTGATGTTGTACAATTCCAAATGAGAAGAAACACAGTGGTTGCAACATTGGGCTCAAACATTAAAAAAACAATCACTGTACATGTGCATGGCACAGTGCTGATTTGTGTTTCGTTCTGTTGTACATAGGGCCGCTATGAGTCAGATCTGACTAGATGGCACTTAACAACCATGTCAGATGCACCTTCGTCTTTAAACTCATGCCATGGTGTTTTCAGTCACATCATATGGTTGTGAAAGCTGGACATTGAACAAGGGAAACAGGAGAAGAATTGATGCTTTTGAATTATGGTGCTGGAGACGTCTATTGAATATACCATGGACTGCCAAAAGAACCAACAGATCTGTCCTAGAAGAAGTGCAACCAGAGTGCTCCTTGGAAGCAAAGATGGCCAGACTGCATCTTACATATTTCGGACATGAAGTTGGGAGAGACCAATCCCTGGAGAAGGACATCATGTTTGGAAGAGTGGCAGGTCAGTGAAAAAAAACGAAAACCCTCCACCAGATGGATTGACACAGTGCAACAATGGGCTTAACCATAAGTAAGATTGTGTGCCTGGCACAGAATCAGGGAGTGTTTCGATCTGCTGTACGTAGGGTCACTATGAGTCGGACCCAGTTCGACAGCACCTAACATCAACAACATGTCTATAGCAACACCAGACGTTCTGGGTCTTTCGGAGTCACAGGATTTCACTGAAATGTTCTGGACGCCATTAGACCCAGGCACTAAGCTCTACACAAAGGAATCTATGACGAGTCGGGAGAACATCACATCCCTTGATCCTGTCTGATATTCACGGTATACAGCACTATGTACAAGGCTATAAAGCAGCCTGCAGTAGAGAAACCTCTGAGACCTATTACAGTATTGCACAAATGTGATTTGTCTCATGAAAGGTTTGGGGGCGAAATGCCTATTAACACCCTTTCTCCAGAGACAGTGCATTGGTTCCATGAGGTCAGGCACCATGATGTTTTCTCAATGCTATTCCCCAATTGCTTATCAGAGTAACTGATGCCTTCACAAACTAATGCGCATTCTATAGAAGTAGAGTCCCTTGTTGTTGTTGTTGTTGTTGTTAGGTGCCTTTGAATGGGTATCCAACTCATAGAGACCCTGCGTACAACAGGCGAAACACTATTGTCAGTGCTTCTCTGCTGTTCATAGAGTTTTCAATGGCTGATTGATTTTTGGGAGTGGGTTGCTGGGTCTGTCTCCCCATAGAGTCCCTTAGAACTTCCTAAAATGATGTGATAAAAACATCATGCTTGTATGGAATATTCCACATAGGGATACCCTCCCCCAGCTGGAAGATCACTTTGAATCTCTTATTTAAATTCAGTGCTGGGCGTGTGGCTCTGTGACAGAGCACTTGCGTCACAAAAATAAGGGCCTGGGTTTGATCCCCAGCACTGCCAATAAAATAATAGCCAACATATAAAGTTACTACTATACTAAGGGGCTGGTATTTAGCTCAGTTGGTAGAGCGCTGTGCTACAGTCTCTGAGGTCCTGAGTTCGGTTCCCAGCACCACAAAAATGGGAGAAGGACCTGGCAATCCACTCCCAAGGCAATCCCGAAACAGTCAGCCATTGAAAACCCTACGAGGGTCGCTGTGAGTCAGATACTGACTCAATGGCACCTAACAACAACAACAACAACAACTATACTAAGAGTACACTGGCATTTATTATATGTGTTCAGAAAGTTGTCCTGTCCTCTCAAACCACCCTTTCTAAGTGCCAAGTTAACCTATTGAAGAATTTCAAGATGTTTAGCACCTAGACCTCTGCTGGGATTTAGCTCAGCTGGTAGACCGCCGCTCTGCAGTCTCTGAGGTCCCGAGTTCGATTCCCTGCACCGAAAAAATGGGAGAGGAATGTGGCAGTCCACTCCTAAGGCAATCCCGAAACAGTCAGCCATTGAAAACCCCATCAGGGTTGCTATGAGTCAGACAGGACTCTATGGCACCTAACAGCAATAACAAGTACCTAGACCTAGTACTGCTTCAAATCTACTGGGTATGAAAATCTCTTGAGAGTGTCACTAAAAATTCTAAGTCCTGAGGATGCAGTATCTCTAGAGCAAGGCCCAGGTGTGTACATTTTATGCAAATGACCCAGGTTATTCTGACATCAGCATTGAGGCAGAACATGTTCCCAGAAATGCCAACCAAGGGACGCTATGGTAAAGAGTCCCACACGGGGTATCAGAGACCCAGGTTTGAGTTGCACGTCTGCACCTTCATGAATCATGTGGTCGTGAGCCTTGCTTGCCTCTCTGTGGGATTCATAACACATTTCTTAACCTACCTACCTGGCTACCTACCTACCTCACAGTGCCATATAAGGAGAAAGCATTTGTACAACTCTGCCTCAAAGCCTAACAAGTAACAAACACATATTGTTGTTGTTGTTGTAGTTGTTAGTTGCCATCAAGTCGGTATCCGACTCACAGCAACCCTACGTACAATAGGCGAAACAGTATCGTCAGTGCTTCTCTGCTATTCATAGGGTTATCAATTTTGGGGGGAGTGGGTTGGCAGGTCCTTCTCCCACTAAACACATACTGTCTAATAACGCAGTAAGCTTGCAGTTACTTTGACATACCACGGTATTCAAAAAACGCCATAACACAAAAGTGTAACAGCACCAAAAGGGCCTCTGCTGACTATTCAAAACATAAATCAGAGCCAGACCAATTGTGCTGGGCACACCCATATCAACCAGCCTGACAAGCTGTTCCACAGAGCAATTGCACATGCTTATAGACCTGGATGGGAGAAGGACCTGGCAACCCACTCCCCAAATCAATCCGCCATTGAAAACCCTATGAAGAGCAGAGAAGCACTGACAATAGTGTTTCTCCTATTGTATGTTAGGTTGCTATGAGTCAGACACTGACTCCTTGGCACCTAACAACAACAACAATAGACCTGGAATTTATCAAATCATGGTGAGGACCATACTATAGGACGCTGGCCAGAGCACATTAAAATATTTTCTCTAGTTGATATCAGACCTTCAAAAAGCATACTCTTCCATCTTAAGTAGGCAAATTACTAGAGGAACTGCTTTGATTGGTATTGACATATTTAAAAATATTCAGCTATTATCCAAAAATTAGAATGCATTGGAACACCCACGGTGATGCTGTGACCGTCTGCACATTTAATTCTCTCTCTGTTTGGGAGGCTCTTCACAAGGTTGCCGTACCGGGCTAATTGCTATGAACTCTGCCCAGCACCAATATTTTGAAAGAGCTAAAGATTGGGGCTGGGATTTAGCTCAGTTGGTAGAGCACTGCGCTGCAGTCTCTGAGGTCCCAAGTTCAACTCCCAGTACCACAAAAATGGGAGAAGGACCTGGCAATCCACTCCCAAGGCAATCCCGAAACAGTCAGCCATTGAAAACCCTATGAGGGTGGCTATGAGTTGGATACCGACTCGACGGCACCTAACAACAACAACAACAACAACAACAACAAAGATTGGATTGGGGGCTGGGATTTAGCTCAGTTGGTAGAGTGCTGCACTGCAGTCTCTGAGGTCCTGAGTTCAATTCCGAGCACCGCAAAGAATGGGAGAAGGGCCTGGCAATCCACTCCCAAGGCAATCCCGAAACAGTCAGCCATTGAAAACCCTATGAGGGTCGCTATGACTCGATGGCACCTAACAACAACGAAGATTGGATTGTTTCCCAACTTTGCGACACATTATGAATTTGGCATTTTGGAAAAAATCAGATGTTGATTATTTCCCTCTCATGCATAAAATAAGTAAGCAAATTCTATAATGAAAGATCTTCACCTGAAAGACAACTTATTGGACATCTCCCCTTAGTAAGATCTCTGTGTCTCTAAAATATTAATTCAGTCATTTGCCTTAGAGAGTTGGTTTTTCTCACCCTTTGGGTTATTTGTTGTTGTTGTTGTTGTTAGGTGCCGTCGAGTCAGTATCCGACTCATAGCGACCCTCTGTACAACAGGGGAAACACTATTGTCAGTGCTTCTCTGCTGTTCATAGGGTTTTCAGTGGCAGATTGATTTTTGGGAGTGGGTTGCCAGGTCCTTCTCCCAAGCCTACAGCTTCCGGTGTTCCCAGGCGGTCTCCCACCCAGGTACTAACCAGGCCCGACCCTGCTTAGCTTCTGAGATCTGACGGGATTGGATGCCACAGGGCTACCGCTGCAGGCTTTGGGTTATTAAACAATTAAATTTTAAGCATTTCTTACAGAGCCCAAGCACTCAGTGGCCACCCAATCAGCTTGATGGCTCATCAGTGACTCATGCTGACAGCAAAGAACGTTGCAGAACTAAATTCGCACCCAACGTTCGGGTCCTGGTTATGGCTGGCGTTCTTGGTATTTTGGTTCTACTTTCCTTGTCTTTTCCCTACGTTAGTACTAAAAAGCATGACTGATTATAGGACTTATGCAGGTGAACAGATGAATAACCAAGCCAAGGCCGGGGACTCTGGCAAAAGACGACAGCCGTGACCCAGTTCGAGCTAATTATTGCCATAAGGTAATGGAGCAGGGCGGCTCCAGCATTGCTGGAACCTGCAAGGTTTCCGGAGAAGTCTGTCTCCCAAGAAACACCCAGAACTACATCTGCTAACACGGATTCAGATTTTCATTGGAACCGTGTAGACTTTTAATTGCCAGCAGCCATCGTAACGCAAGGGGTACTGCAGAGCGCGGGCTCCACAGCCGGGCTTTCTGGGTTCCGTGCCTGGCTCTGCTTCCTACCAGCTGTGTGACCTTGTTCTGGTTGGGATCTAAATGTCCCCCAAAGGTCATGGGTTTGGCAGGTCGGTCCCCAGCTGCTGCTGGTGTTTGTGGAGGCTACGGGATCTTTGGTAGATAGGATCCTAGCTTTGCAGAGGCAGCGCCTTGGGTACAGGCCTTTGGAGGGCTTTTATTTTTTACTTTATTTTTTTTGTGTGTGTAGTTCTGTGGGTTGAACCCAGGGCCTCGTGCTTGCATGCTATACAAGTGCTGGACCACTGAGCTGCACCCCCAGCCCTTTTTTTTTTTTTTTTACTTTTTGAGACAGGGTCTCGCTACATTACGTAGACTGCCTCTGGTCTCTAACTTGCGATCCTCCTGCCTCTGCCTCCAAGTTGCTGGGATGACAGACATGCGCCACAGCTCCCGGCTGCCTTTGGAAGTCTTTACCCTGGCTCTCTGCTCCTAATATGCCACACTATGAGGCCCCCCCTTTTTTTTTTTTGGCAGTACTGGGGTTGAACCCAGGGCCTCGCACCTGCATGATCTGCAAGTGCTGGACCACTGAGCCGCACCCCAGACCACAGTTTTTACTTTTTGAGACAGGGTCTCGCTAAGTTACGCAGACTGCCTCTGGTCTCAAACTTGCGATCCTCCTGCCTCCGCCTCCTGAGCCGCTGGGATGACAGGCGTGCGCCACTGCACCCAGCTTGCTATGAGGTCTTTTATCAGAAGCCAGCCCTGCCTCCTGCCACCCCTAGGATTGCTCTGCCTCTGCGGCTACAAATCCTCTAACTGTGAGCTTCCAATAAATCTCTCCTCCTACAAACGTATACGGCCAGTTTCTCAGTCACGGTGACACAGCACCTCACACAGACCTTAAGACAGTTATATGAAAACTCCATGCCTCAATTTCCTTACCTGTAAGATGGGGGGAAATAATAGTTCCTAACTTGTAGATTTTCTGAAATTTATTCATAGCGCTGAGATCGAACCCAGGGCCTTACACATGCTAGGCCTAGGGAACTACACCCCTAACTCCAAGTTTTTCTTTTCTTTTCTTTGGCACATTGCTAGGAGTGCTGAATCAAGAGCTTTGTGCACGCTGAGCGAGGGCTGTGCTACTGAGCTGCACCTCCAACTTTTTTTTTTTTAAACTATTTTTTACATGTTAGGATAATACCCGGACAAGGAAGCACACTACGACTTCAAAGTGCCTTTTAAATATAGCTCATCTGTAGGTAACATTTTCACTTATATTCTATTTTATCCCCACAATAGGAGATGAAGATGTTATTCCACAAAAATTGAGTTTTCCTTGGGACCCTTCAGGACTGGTTCGAGGTGACAGATAATGCGTGGACTCACGGGCCATCCAGGAGCACAGGTATGGGCATTTGCAAAGTGGTGTGCCTGGGAGCACCTTCCAGAAAATGGCAAAGGCAGAAATCTGGTGCAAGAACTCTGAAGGACAAAATTAGAGATCTCTGATCCACTGTTTGCCTGTTGCTGCAGCCCTGTGGCATCCGATCCTGTCAGACCTCAGAAGCTAAGCAGGGCCAGGCCTGCTTAGTCCTTGGATGGGGGACCACCTGGGAACACCAGGTGCTGTAGGCTTGGGAGAAGGACCTGGCAACCCCCTCCCAAAAATCCATCAGCCATTGAAAATCCTCTGAATAGCAGGGAAGCACTGACAAGAGTGTTTCACCTGTTGTACACAGGGTCGCTGTGAGTCAGAGTCTGACTGGACTGCACCTAACAATAACAACAATCTACTGTTCATATCAAGCCTTTTTAACAACTAAATAACTGTAAAGATCTGGCTCAAAGCACCGTATTAGTTTAGTCAGCAAATATTGTCCAAAAGTAACCCATTTGAGAAAACATGACTTTCGGTAACGTGCATTTCCATCCTTACTCTTTTATTAACTTTTGCTTTCACAATGGTTTGCAATGCTTCACTTTCTTGTCTAACTCTGAGACCTTTCTCCCGGGAACTTGACAAGCAGGTCACCTGACTGTCCAGGCCTGTGTGCTACAAATTGCTAAGTTAGAACACACTGTCAACCTTTGCTTTGATTTTCCTGGTTCCTGTTGGTTCAAGGCAGATCCTTAATGTTATTTAAACAGAGGAGATTACTTGAAATTTCTTGGTAGATGAACTTGATAGTGATAATTTTTAAAATAACAATGACTGTCATCTTGAGATAAAAGATCTCATTCACTAGGCTACACACCTTATCGGAATAAGTCAGAACTTCTTCAAATAAAAAGGTCAGTCTAGTCCTAGCTGCTTCCTTTTCTTGAACAACAGAAGTAACTTTATGTACTCGCTGATAATCTTCCTTTCAGAAAGTTGTTTGGACAGCACCGCACAGCCTTCTCTTTATTTAGGATTTAGAGTCTTAAAGAGTTGTGTTTTGTGTCTGCATCTTTTTGTGGATGTGGAAAGCATCAATCATCAGAAAAATCTGCTGCTAAATTGGAATTCAAAATTAAAAACTTTTATCACTTACAGGACAACATCTAGAAGGTGAAAAACCACTAAATGGAAGAAAACATTAATATTTGCAAATCATGAAGTTTATGAGGGTCTAGTATTCACAATATATAAAGAACTCTTACGGTTCAATAACAAAAAGACAAAAAATCAAAACAGGCAAAGGCCTTGTATAGGCATTTCTTGAAAGAGGTATTCAAATAGGTAACAAGCATATGAAAAGATGCTCCACATGGCTATTAGGGAAATAAAAAGACAACATTGATGCGCCACTTATGCCCAGCCATTGGCTGTCATTTTTTGCAAAAGGAAATGTTGATGATAATGTGGAAGAATGAGTCTGTTTGTGTCTCTGGTGTGAATGTAAAATTATGCATCTGCTATGGAAAGCAGTGCGTGGGTTCCTACAAAAGTTATACCAAAAAAACTGAAAACATATGTTTAAACAAAACTTTGTAAACAGATATTCACGGCGCTGTTACTCACAACCACCGAAAAGTAGAAAACAACCCAAATGTCCACCAGCTCACGAATGTCTAAACAGGATGGATATCTCCACACACTTGAACATTACTCAGCTGCAACGAGGCCTGAGGTCCTCACACCTTTCACAGCCTGGGTGAACCCTGATAACACTTTATCAAGCGAAATAAATGACTAGGCTCCATAATCCTTTTTATAAGAACTATCCAGAATAGGCAGGTCAAGAAGAAGAGAAAGCAGGTTCGTGGGCACAGGGGAGAAAGGAATGAGAAGGGACTGCTTAATGGGTCCAGGTAGCCTGCAGCCATAGCCCTGTGGCATCCGATCCCATCAGATCTCAGAAGCTAAGCAGGGTCAAGCCTGGTTAGTATCTGGATGGGAGACCGCCTGGGAACACCAGAAGCTGTAGGCTGGGAGAAGGACCTGGCAACCCCCTCCCACAAATCAATCTGCCATTGAAAACCCTATGAACAGCAGAGAAGCACTGATAATAGTGTTTCTCCTGTTGTACAGAGGGTCGCTATGAGTCGGATACCGACTCGATGGCACCTAATAACAACAACAACAATGGGTCCGGGAGATTTTTGAGGTTGGAGAGGGCTGGTAATTCTGGATTTAGAAAGCAGTGGTTTTTACACATCACCATCAAGGTAGTAAAAGCCGTCAACTTGCATGCTTGAAAAGGGTTAAGATCAGACATTTTATGGAACGTGAATGTTACCACATTTTAAAATATGGCCGGGCACAGTGGCGCACGCTTATAATCCCAGCGACTCGGGAGGCAGAGGCGGGAGGATCTTGAGTTTGAGGCTAGGGGAGCCTGCACAATTTAGCAAGACCCTGACTCAAAATAAAAATGAATAAAAATTGGGATGAGGGTGCAGCCCGGTGGTAGAGCACTTGCAAAGCATGTTCAAGGCCCTGGGTTCAATCCCCAAGTACCAAAAATACACACACACACACACACACACACACACCACACACACACATACACACACAGGATTGACTTAAACCCCCAGAGGAAGAAGCAAACATGTCTTCCTCCCATTATAATTTCACACAGTCTATCAGGCGAATAGCCTGCAGCGGTAGCCCTGTGGCATCCGATCCCGTCAGATCTCGGAAGCCAAGCAGGGTCGGGCCTGGTTAGTACCTGGATGGGAGACCACCGGGGAACACCAGATACTGTAGGCTTGGGAGAAGGACCTGGCAACCCCCTCCCAAAAATCAATCTGCCATTGAAAACCCTATGAACAGCAGAGAAGCACTGACAATAGTGTTTCCCCTGTTGTACAAAGGGTCGCTATGAGTCAGATACCAACTCGACGGCACCTAACGACAACAACAACAACAATCAGGCGAATAGTTTTTTCAATGCTAGAGATCGAATCGGGGTGTAACCCCCACTAGGGTGAACACTCCCAGCTCCAACCCAAATGACTACACCAAATGGAGAGCCCCATCCTAAACACCAGCATCTGACGGGCTGTCTTCACCCCCCATTGACGCCATTTGTCATTAGCCCTCGCTCTTGAGCGGCATTTTATTGGTTTGTCACTTTGCCAGGAGAAACTTCAACTTGTCTAAAGTTCCATGTCCACTTTCACATGCTCCCTGACAGCAGGGGAGCCAATTGGGCCAGCGCTGATTAAAGATCTGTGTGGAAACTTCTCCCTTTTAAGTTACAGTAAAATGTTTAATGCAAAATACACATTAATTACTCCGATAAGAGGAAGGATATGATTTTTTTTCAGAGATCAGTAATGTCAATCTTTCTTTCATTGACAGGAGATAATGAATCAGAAATAAAAGTGTATCTGATAAAAAAAAACAAAACAAGAAACAGCATTGCAGACAAACTATTTAGCAGGCCTCCCTGAAGAAGATGATACATCTTTTTCACCCACAAAGAAATGTCTTTTTTACTACTAAGATGTTGACAATAAAATACAGTTTAAATAACCAGATTAGAATATACTATAGCCTCTAAATTTAACTTTTCTGAATGCAAGCTTCTGTTAAGTAGGTTATGCAGGTGGAAAAGTTAGAAAAAGTCTCATTAAATCATACACTGGTTAAAGCAGTTGATCCTGGATTCACCTGGATCAGAGAATGTAATTACAATGTAGTATGGTCAAATAGGGCTGGGATTTAGCTCAGTTGGTAGAGCGCTGCGCTGCAGTCTCTGAGGTCCCGAGTTCAATTCTCAGCACCATAAAAATGGGAGAAGGACCTGGCAATCTACTCCCAAGGCAATCCCGAAACAGTCAGCCATTGAAAACCCTATGAGGGTCACTATGAGTTAGATACCGACTCAACGGCACCTAACAACAACAATGGTCAAATAACCTATAGCCATAGCCCTGTGGCATCTGATCCTGTCAGATCTCTGAAGCTAAGCAGTGTCAGGCCTGGTTAGTCCTTGGATGGGAGACCGCCTGGGAATACGAGGAACTGTAGGCTTGGGAGAAGGACCCAGCAACCCACTCCCAAAAATCAATCTGCCATTGAAAACCCTATGAACAGCAGAGAAACACTGATGATAGTGTTTCACCTGTTGTACATAGAGTCGCTATGAGTTGTTGCCAATTAATTACAAAGCTGGGCTGGGATTTAGCTCAGTTGGTAGAGCGCTGTGCTGCAGTCTCTGGAGTCCCGAGTTCAATTCCCAGCACCGCAAAAATGGGAGAAGGACCTGGCAATCCACTCCCAAGGCAATCTCGAAACAGTCAGCCATTGAAAACCCTATGAGGGTCGCTATGAGTCGGATACCAACTTGATGGCACCTAACAATTACAAAGCTAATTAATTACAAAGCTAATTAATTACAAAGCTATAGTTTCCTGAAGTTACGTTAAATGCCTGACCTATGATTTAAAAATACCTCAAAGAAATTTTCTACATTAAAATCTCATGCTTACTTTCTATGATATTATTTCTATTTAAATGTTCAACATGGCCAGATTTATTCCAAACAGGCAGAATAAAAAAGAGAGAGAAGGGCAAGTCCTCGAATACGTTTGAAAAAAAATAACTCTCACTTTCATCTCAGGTATGTGTCTAAGTCAGGTGAGAGCAAAGGCAGTTTTAGCCAGAACGACCTGAAGAATTGCAGTGTGAATAATCCATTGGGTTTGTGGGCTGCTATTGCAAGGAAATTTGAGAAACACAGAAATCAAAACCAGCTTGTTGACAGTAAACAAGAAGTTAATGAAAAGAAATGCTTTTCTCTTCTGTCAACATTAAGTGACCCAGAGGGAGGCCAAGAGGACTTGGCAGGTGGCCTGTGGGTCCCCTGGCCAAGCCTGAAGAGTCTGGCCAGCACTAGCCCTCTACCTGTCCTGAGATGGTCACAGCACCTAAGACCCCTCCTCCTCTCGCTGAAGGAAGAAAAGAAGCTGGAACGGGTGAGCGCCACACAGATGCGACACGGCCACGGAAACGCCTTGTCCCCTTGTCCTTCTTGGGTTTCTCTGATCCCTTCCCTGTGTCCTACCACACGGGCATCAGGCCGCAGCGCTTTGCCTGGCACTGTGTGAATGTAACGATCCATCCTAGGAGGAGACGCACGCAGCTCCTCTAAGCCCTCACCTCCAAAAAAGGGGTCCCTAGAAGTGAGAAGCCTGGGAGTTAGCTCAGTTGCTAGAGCGCTGCGCTGCAGTCTCTGAGGTCCAGAGTTCAATTCCCAGCACCGCAAAAATGGGAGAAGGGCCTGGCAACCCACTCCCAAGGCAATCCCAAAACAGTCAGCCATCGAAAACCCTATGAGGGTCGCTATGAGTCAGATACCGACTCGACGGCACCTAACAACAACAACAACAAGAATTGAGAACAGGTCAGTCAGGAACAGCTGACCGCAGGAGACCTGGGGTTACTAACCACGGTAGCGGATGCTGGGGGTCACTGTGAAAGAGGAGAGAGCCAAAGGAATGGTTCTGCTTTTTCATCCAAACACACATACACAACATGGGTATTCTTTACTCCCGTCAAAGGTCCAGCTGAGGTATGGAGCTGGGCAACTCCATTGGTTCTGAGCCACACTGGTAGAGAGGGTGAGTTGGTGGATGCAGGAAAGGAGGCCAGGCTGAGAAAGGGCAGGGCTGTTATACCCTAGCAAGAAATTTTGTTTTTGTTGTTGTTGTTAGGTGCCTTTGAGTTGGTATCTGACTCACAGTGACCCTGTGTACAACAGGCGAAACACTATTGTCAGTGCTTGTCTGCTGTTCATAGGGTTTTCAATGGCAGATTGGTTTTTGGGAGGGGGTTGCTGGGTCCTTCTCCCAAGCCTGCAGCCCCTGGTGTTCCCAGGTGGTCTCCCATCCAAGGACTAATCAGGCCTGACCCTGCTTAGCTTCAGAGATCTGATGGGATCGGATGCCACAGGGCTACGGCAGCAGGCAGCAGGAAGTTAGGGCTCCTAAAATTCTTTTGGTCTGGGACAGTTCAAACTGACTCAACCCAGCCCAGCCAACTCAGCAGCCGCAACAAAAAACCAAACTTGGGGACTGTTGATGCTCTGATCATCTGTAAAATGACAGGCACTGTTTATAGTCGTGATCTGAGGTCATAAAGGCATGGCCCAGGCACCTGTGGGCTCGGCTGGCTGTCTCTGTGAAACTTCAGGTGCATTGTTTTCCTAGCACCATGTCTTCTAGGGGCTGACAGGTCACAGGCATGAAGAATTCAGGGGAGGACCATCCTTCCCGCCACTTGCCAGCAGCCTTTGACAGTGGGCTACTTTTTGGAGAAAATGACCTTTTTCCTTCCCTCACTGATGGACCTGGCAGCAAACAGGCCTTCCTGCTCTCTGCCACCGCCTCCTTCCGACCACACCATGCGGGTTCCGTTCTCTAGTTCTGTCTGCATGGTACAAATACCAACTCAACTCACCCGAGGAAAAAGGAACTCTTACCTAAAGCCCTCAAGCTGTGGGAAAGCCCCAGGGGTCTGGAGGCCAAAGGGCAGGCTAGAAAAAAAAATGCAGTGGGGGAGAGAGAATTGGAAGGATTCAGGCACAGCCAGTTTTCAGGGGTGGGGTAGAGGGCAGAGCAAGTTTATTTCACATCCAGGGCAAAGGAGGCTCTGGAGTCCTAAGATGGCATCAAAGGCGAGAAAAAGCCCCTCTGGGATCCCCAATTCCTAAAATCCACATGACCTCTGTGGGCACTCAGCCCCGGTGCCTGGTGCGCTGTGTCTGCCTTTAAGCCCCTCCATTTACGCCAATGGGAGAAGGACCTGGCAACCCACTCCCAATCAATCCACCATTGAAAACCCTATGAACAGCGGAGAAACACTGACAATAGTGTTTCACCTGTTGTAGACAGGGTTGCTATGAGTCAGATACCGACTCCATGGCACCTAACAACAACAACAACAACAACGCCAAAATAGAATCACCAGCATGGCTGGGAGGGGGCGCTTGGCCTTCTGAACCTTTGACCAGCACCTGAGCAACTCCTATGTCCTACACACTGTGGATACAGGGTATGTGAATGCCTTCAAGGGTCCAGAGCAGGGGATGAGGGAAGGGCGAATCTGCACAGTCAGACCCAAGTCCACTACCCAATCACGCCTGGGGCCCTGGGTGAGGTGGGGCTGTTCTTGGGCCAACTCCTTTGGTCCCTAAAGACCCTGTTCCTTTCAAAAAGAACAAAGAAGAAACACAATTAGCAAGGGGCCATTCCTTGTCCCTCTCCCCTCCCTTCCCCTTTCCTCAGATCTTTCTTACTCTGACCTTACTCTCTCTCTCTCCCTTCCTTCCCTTTGGGCTCAGGCAAAGGACCAGCAGCCCAGACAAATCCAGAACCAAACTGGAAAGGTGAGTGTCATTTACTGTGCACGACTGGGGTGGAGGAGAGATTCTAAGACCCAGCACCCCCAGACCCCACACTCTGACAACTGCAGCCAGTGCCCCCAGTTCCTGGCTATGAATTAGCTCGCAGACCCACCTCTAGCCATATTCCCGCATACAGCCCGGGAAGAGTGGCAGAAACCTGCTTGGCTTTGTTGGCACCTTGGCAAGCTGTACTGGGTGGGCCAGGGTGAGAATGTGGGCATCTCAGGACCCGGTGCGGGCGCCCCCAGGCCTGTCTGAACCAGACAGTTCCTGCAGTGTGAACTCAAGAGGGAGGCAAGAGGCAGGCTGGAAACACCACACAGGCAGGCTGGGCACACACCATACCCCACCTCCCCACCGTTCTGGTGGCCGGTCACCCTGGACGTCCACCCGGAGGGCACAAATCCAGGCCAACGCTGGTCCTTCGCTCCCCCATTAAGCTACCAGCAAAGGGGTCCTGGTCACTTAGGTGGATGCTGTCACAAGAGGATTCTAAATGTGACATTCATTGCGTTAGGAAAATCGAGTGGCTCCTAAAAAGTTAGTCCCAAGGCACATGGCGAAGGTCCAGGCCCCAGAGTGGCCAAGCAGGCCGCCTCTGCTTACTGGACCCCAACTTCTCCCCACCCGGGCACAGTGCGCTCACTTTTTGCCAAAAGAATGTGATCCCTGGTTTATTTTCAGTCACAGTCTCCCCATCTCGACCCCCCAAAAGCCTCGATCGAGCCCCCTGGAAAGGGCACTGTGACCTGCCACGAGCTGAGTCTCAGGCTGGCCGCCCAGGCCGAGCGCCTGCGAGAAAGGGCTCCTGGCCAGCGCCTGGGCACCGTGAAGGCTCCTCCAGCCCGGGGAAGCGGGGTTCCCTGCAGCGTCCCCCAGCCCCTGAACGCTTGATTTCTAAAAGGCAGACACAGCCGCACAGGCTCTGGCGTTCAGCCAAAGAGGGCAAGGTCAAGGCCGCGATCCAACGCCACCTTTGCGCTCGGCCCCAGCGAACCCCGTCTGCCTCCACTGGAGACAGATCGCACGCAGCGTCCAGCGGACCTGGAATTTCGGAGACTAGACCCCGACCCTGTTTCTGGCAAGCCTCTGCCCCGCGTCCTCTCCTCTCCCTTTCCCTCCTTGTCGCGCAGAGAGGCTCCGAGATTTTGATCCAAGCCCTATCTGTTGTCACCCCGCAGAGTCAGAGCCCCCGCCGGCCCCGCGACGCGGGCAGAGCCACCGAGGCCACCTCGTCCCCTCCCCCAGCACGCGCCCTGCCGCCCGCGCTCCCCAGCCCAGTCGGGCCCAGCGTGGCTTTGGGATCCGCGCGCGCCCACCCGGCCTCCCAGGTAGAGACCAGGGCTGCGCCCTTCCCCAGCTAGGAATCTGCGGGCAAACTCGGCGGAAGTTCAGAGCAGGCCTCGGAGGGGAGCAGAGGGGTCGCGATGCACAGCGATCGGGAGCCGGGGAGGGGAGAAATCGAGGCGCGAGGAGAGTGGGGTCGCGGGGAGCGCTTGGAGGTCGAAGCGGGCAGAGGCCGGGACTCCGCGTGGGGCGCGGCGGAGGCCGGGGCGCGCGAACTCACGGGGTCTGGGCGTGCGGGGTGGCTCTGGCGGCCCCCACGAGGGCGGGATTTCGGGGCCTCCCTTCGGGTTCTTCCCGGCTGCGGGCCGAGTGCGGGCCAGAGACGGAGCAGATCACGGGCCGCGCGCGCAGCCGGGACCGCCCTCGCCTGGCGCGGGGAAGCGGGCGCGGGGCCTGGGCCGCCTATAAATAGCAAACTTTTAGACGGCCTCAGCCAGCAGAGCGGAGGCGCGGGGCGATCGCGCGCGGGACCCCCCTTTCCCGCGGCGATCTGGCTCCCCCGCCCCTGTCCCCCGCCGGGAGTTGGGAGGGGCCGGGTGCCAAGAGGCGGGCGGAGTGCGATGCTGGCCCAGCTCCCTGCAGCCTGGGGACTTTGGCGAGAGAGCGAGCGCGCGCCCTCCGCCCCTCATCCCCACCCCAGCTGGGAAGGGTAAAGGCTCCCCGCGCCTAGTGCGGAGCTCCTTGGGGGGCGTGGCTGCGGGCGCGCGGAGAGAGGAACCCCGAGCCCGGCTTCCCCAAGCACTGCTAGAGCGACAGAGGGGGCGGAGGGGAGCAGCTCCGGGCCCGGGGGCTTCCTTGGGGTGCCAGGACAGGAACTTGGGGGACCCCACATTTGGGAAGGAAGTGCTTAGGGATGCGTTCAGAAGGCACAAAAAAGAACCTGGGGGTCGCTGTCCTCTCCCCGAGGCCACCGCGCCCGCAAACCCTGTCTCGGTTACTTCGCGTGTACCTTTTCGCCTGGGCCAGCCGGGAGCTCAAAGACGCAAAGCGGGGTGGTGGCCTTGATCTCGGGCGCCTCCAAAGGTCTCCGAACGCGGGGGTGGCGTCCTGGGGTCCCGCTCTCCAGGCCTCTCCTGCTCCTCACTTTGGGGGGGGGGGCGCCTTTCCTCCGCCAGGTCTCGCCGGCTGTTTGGAGGGAGCTGGGGTCTAATTACTGGGAGTCGGAGCGCAACCCGCGGCCCGCTCTTCTTCTCTCCTCTGCTTTGGCCTTGGCTGAGCTGTGGCCGGTGATTGGCTTAGTCCGCGTTTCTTTGTCATTCTAGGTCCTTCCTCAAAAACAGAACCCTGTGGACGAGCCATGCTCGAGCCCCACCCCAGCTCCCAGCAGTTCACAAGGGCGCTTCTCTAAATGTACCCTGGAGCGGAGGAGATGGGGGAAACCTGGGCCCAGAGGGCAGTGGACACACGTGGGTGTGGGAGTCCGAGAAGCCGAAGAGGCTGCGGCCAGGTGCGGTACATGAGGCGCAGGTGGAGGGAGTTTCTGCGCCTCGAGGGGAGCTCGGTTCCCCGGGCCGGGCCTGGGGAGTGGAGGCCACGTCGTCCTTCTCCACACACACAGTGGGCCTAAAGGAGGCCGCTGGCTGGGGGCAGGAAGAGGGGATCCAGAGGCAGGTGGTGTTTTTTCCTTCCATTGCCCGCCCCGGTGTGTGAAAAGGAAAGTGTCCAACGCCCCCAAGCCCAGAGGGAGACCCAAGAGGCTCTGGGACGTTGCTGCCCCAATGACGCTCTTCTGTCTTTCCCAGCAAGTTACCCCCTCCTAATCCTGAAAGTTACTTGTAGCAGAATCCAGCCGCGTGAAGGGCAGAAAAGGGCAGAGGAGCTGGGGCCGCCCCGTGCCGGGCTCCCACCGCCCAGGGCTCCCCGCAGGCCGGTGCACGCGGCTTTTCCGGCTTTGGCAAAGGCTTCGCCTGGAGCCGGCGGTGCGCCCCTGGAGCCCAGGTCCCAGGCTATGGGAAGGGGGCGCCCCAATGGGGTTGGACGGAGCCCGCGGGCCCTGGGTCGCCCCTGTCTGGCTTGCGCGGCCGGTGCCACGTCCCTGGCCCGGCCTTTCCGCTCCAGTTGGTGACCAGGTTGGGGCACCGGGCCTGGAGCCCAGCCCCGCTTGCCCCGCGCGCCTTTGGATTCTAAGACTCCCCGCACAGGCGGAGCGGTCTCTCCCTGCCAGCTTCTAGGGTTTTCCTGGGCTTCGCGACCTCCTCGAGTGTCCAAGCCTGGGGTCCCCCTTGTGCCCTATCCGGCCCCCACCATTCCCTAGGGCACCCTGCATTCCGCCCTCGGAGCCCAGGCTTCGGAGCTCTAAACTCTGCAAAGAGATGGGGGCAGGAAGGCCTTTTGCAGGCCGCGTGGGGAGGCCAGATGGGAGCGCAGGAAGGTCGTGGGTGTCCGCTCTAGGGGAACAGGCCTTAGGGTTACAGAAAGGACGGACGCACGGACGGCGTCCCCTGGCCTCCTTCAGCGCGAGGCTCACGTCTATTGTTTGCAGGCTCGGGAGAAGCTGCCCAGCGTGATAGATCTCCTCAGATCCTATCGCTGCAAGAAAAACCCTGGTGATGGCGATTATCTCCGGGCCGCGCTATCTGGCCATCACCCCGATTCATCTCCCTCTCGCTGCAGCCCCTCGGGGAGGCGAGGAGGGTGGGGGGCTGGAGGGGAGGACGGGCCACGCCGCTGCCCTCGGATGGAGCGGAGGGAGGAGGGCGAGGCGCTGAGGCCACCTCGTCAGTCCCTCTCCGCTCTGGGCTGGGGAGCGAGGACACGGAGGGTTTTTTTCTGTCCCTGCCGAGCCTCGCGCTTCTGTCAAATGATTTTAGTCTGGTGCTTCGGACGATCCATATACATTTCCAATCTCATGGCTCATAAACTATTAGCAAAATGGTTTCGTTGTTCACCTTCCCAATCCTGCAAGGGGGAGAAAAGGCAGGCGCGGAGGGGGCCGGCGGTGGACACTGGTTAACAATGATGCGGCGCGCGCTGAAGTCAAGGCTCCGCTGCCTCCTTCAAGCGGACGCTCAACCCACCTGGTCCCTCACCAAGGATCTGTACCCGACCTCAAATACGTGCTCCCCTCCTCTCTCTCTCTCTCTCTCTCTCTCTCTCTCTCTCTCTCTCTCTCCCCCCCCCCCCCCCCCCCCCCCCCCCCCCCCCCCCCCCCCCCCCCCCCCCCCCCCCC
>VMDO01005800.1:19813-32157 GCA_007922755.1 Pedetes capensis | reverse complement strand
CCGGGATCCGGCAGGTCCATTACGAGCTTCATTAGGCGTCATCCGAAAGGCACGCCCTTTAGAAACGGCGCACATCTTTAATTGGCCTGAGTGGCTCTCGCTGAGCCCGTTCCGGGTGGGGTTGGTGATGGGGACCTTGTCAACCCTGAAACCAAACCATCTTAAGACCGAAGTCTAGGGTGATAACCACGAAGTTGGCCGGCCGTGCGGGGGTGGCTGTAAGGGGCCCAGCTGGGTACAAAGTTCGAATCCGGCTTCCCCGAAACAGAAATGGGGAGGTCGGAGGAAGCGGGGGTGGCCGTGGGCCAAAGGCTCGAGAGAGCCCCTGTTGACGAGTCTAAGCGGGGAACGAGAGGCTGAGACTGCAGAGGAGGAGGTGGAGGCAACAGAGCTGCCCCAGGGCTTTTGACTTGAAGGGGTGCTCTGCCCCCCAAAGACAGTCAAGGTGTCCACTTGGATGAAAGCGAATAAAAGCGAACTGTCTAGGAGGCCTGAGAACCAGGTTCAAGGGAGGCTAAGGTACTTTTTTGGCTGATGTGGCCGGACCAGCTCCTCGGATGGGGTCAGTGGTGAGAGGAGGTGATGCCAGGAATACTCTTACTTCCCACAAACACACCTGATCCAAAGTGACCGTGACCCCCATACCCCCACAGCCCCCCACACCCCCCCACACTCTCTTCTGCACTTTCTGCAAACATGAAGGCCGCTGCCGAGCGAGCGCGCAGTAATTACCCCTGGCCGTGGAAAGCAATCCGGCCGGGCGCGGCCCCTCTGCCATCGCCCGCGGCGGCGGCGGCGGCGGCTCCGCGCGGAGGCCGGGGACTCGCGGCGCTGGAGGGGTCGCCGCAGCGCGCGGCCGGCGCTCGCCCGCTGTTTAATATACATGGGGTGGGAACGCGGGAGGCGGGAAAAAAAAGAATCAATTTGCTATTTATTTTTGAAATATGTAGACTCAGGGATGTTTTTTCCTTTTTTATTATTTTTCTTTTATTTTTATTATTTTTACTATTTTATTTTATTATTTATTTTATTATTATTATTTATTTTATCTTATTTTTATTTTTGCAGCCTGTCCACCTTCAGGAAAGGCGGCCCGCATTTAATTACGTCTTTTAATGACTTTTCCCTCATTTGCCATGGCGGTTTCCCATTCAGGCCAAAAGTGGGGTGGAGTGTCTTTGGTGGGGGGGGGAGGGGAAAGAAGGTTCCATTCTGGTGTCTTCAAAAAAAATTGCCTTACGTGTTAATTGCATGCTGTTACGCACATCTGGGACCGAGCGCTGACCAACTCGGATCAACTTTTAATTAACACATTGACCTGGTGAAGAATCGGCCGCCCAGGCTCCCCCTAGAAATATGCAGATCAGCCGCACCAAAGGCGCGCGGCCCCGCACCGCCAGATGCGAGGGAGGCAGCGTAGTTGTCCAGGGCCTGGAGGGGGTGCAAATCCTCACCAATCGCCCGTTTCGGGGAACTGGTTGCCGCCTCCTCTCTAGGAAAACAACAAAGAGAAAGAGTGCACGAAGGTCCCGAAGCAGGCTTCCTCCAACCTTCTTGTTTTCCGGTCCTGGGGGTTGAACCCAGGGCCTCGCGCCTGCACGCTCTACAAGTGCTGGACCACTGAGCTGCACCCTCAGTCCAGTTTTTTACTCTTTGAGACAGGGTCTCTCTAAATTACGCAGACTGCCTCCGGTCTCGAACTTGTGATCCTCCTGCACTCCACCTCCCAAGGCGCTGGGATTACAGGAGTGCACCACGGAGCCCGGCTTCCTTGGTTGGTTAGGTGCCGTCAAGTCGGTATCCGACTCACTGCGACCCTCATAGGGTTTTCAATGGCTGGCTGTTTCGAGATTGCTTTGGGAGTGGATTGCCAGGCCCTTCTCCCATTTTTGCAGTGCTGGGAATTGAACTCAGGACCTCAGAGACTGCAGCGCAGCACTCTACCCACTGAGCCAAATCCGAGCCCGCCCCCCCCACCCCGCCCCCCACACCCCCGCGCGCTTCCTAGGGCCTTTATAATGTGTGCGCCTTGACCCTGGGCTGGGGGCCTGGGGTGTGGGAGGCAAGGCCGGCCAAAGCCGTTTGCTAACCCGCCTGACTTGGGCTGGGCCTGGGCTGCGATCTCAGCCCTGGGCTCTTTGAATGGAGCAAGTTCTGTAAATGGACTTGGGTAAGCCCAGGCACCCAGGTGGAAGAAGAGACCTGGCCGCAGAGGGAGCCTCGCGCAAGCCTGGCCTCCTTCCAGCCTCCCTGCCTCCGCCCGAGGCCCTCTGAGGCTGAGCCACAAATTCCAGGACCCCAGATCCGAGGCAGAGGAGACGATGTCCTCTCTGCTTGGAGGGCATAGCAAAGGAGTGGCTATTGCTAGGACACCAGGCCTTTCCAGAGGTGTGAGCTACTCTGGGCGTTCTCCCAGCCTCTAGGTTCCAGGGGAACCCCGATTGGAGAGAGAGAGAGAGAGAGAAACCCGCAGAGCAGCTCAGAGGATGCCACCTGCCGATATGCAATGTCGCCCTAAGTCACTTCATTCAGAATGGATGGCGTTTCTGGAGTGGTGCCTTCAAAGGGAGCAGTTGCCGGCTTCCCTGTCCTGCGCAAATGCGGGTTAATCCCCAGACACGCTCTCATTTTCTCTCTCCGCCTCTAATCTCCACTGCCTCCCTCTTCAGAGTGCTTAGCCTCGCAGAGGAGCCTATAAAAAAATGTCAGCGTGATCTTCCTTCCCCCAGCCATAAAGAAGTTGGAGCGAATCGCTCCCCAGTTGCGGTTTAACGGGCCCTCCAGGTAACAGCTCAAGTTTCTTGTTTGACATTTTTCATTCCCCAGTACAGAACTTTTCGATAAATACGCAGACTCCGTGGTGGCGAGAAGGATGTGTCACGATAAATTCACAGTTACGCGCTCTAACCCTGTCTTTGCTTTGGAAAATTTACTGACCTGAGATGGTTCCCCAAATTCCTTCCACCGCTCTTTTATTTCCTCTCTCCTCCCTTCTCCACCTCCCCCGCTCTTTGTCCTTCCCTTGAATCTACTTTTCCTATCCACTTATCAGAGAATCTGCAAAATTTGAGGCCAACAGAATAAAACAGGAAAGATAACCGGAGCACCAGGTTCTATTACTCAGTATTCTTCTCAGTTCCTCCAGATCTTTTTATATTCAGATAAAAGTGTAATCAAAGCATGTCTTTAGAGAAGAGAGGGGGAAAAAAACCAATCAGTTGGGAAATTACAATGTCCCTTTACAGAGATAAGGCCTTTGGGAAGTTCGCAGAAGCAATGCCCCAACAGCTTTAAGCTTTAGTAGACAACAGCTACTTATTTCAGCTCACAAATTGATCTGCAAAACTGCAGGACGTTCCTGATATCCAGGGGGAAACAAGAGTTGAGAGTTGGCGACTCCAGCTGGTTTTTCTTTTGATTCACTCTGCCTGGTAAGATGGATGCTGGGGTGTTTTGATAAGCAGGGGGGAGAAAAAGAGTCAGCAGATTGATTTGGGAACTCTTCATTGCTGAAGAAGGTTGCAGGTTTAAACTAAAGAACGTCTTTCTGCTGGGGACATTTGCATGACATATGCATATGCATTAGCAGTTGCACTTGCTATATCCTCAGTTCCTGTGAGCATTTACCCTCTCCCCTCTGTCTTCTCACAGGAAGTAGGTAAGTGGCTTATAGGAAAACCATACAGACTTGAAAGACGCATAATTGGTTCTTGTCCTTCAGGCCCTGGGCACCTAATTGGTCTGTCACAACCTGCTTCTTTTGAAAATGTTGGGCTATTTGCAGTAGCTAACATCCCTGGTTACTTTTTAAAATTAAAATGATAGATTCATGGTTTATAAAATCTAATAAAATATAATAAAAATAAAAATAAAAATGTAAAATATAATAAAAGAATGACCCAGAGAAAGGAGACTTGGCAGGTGAAGTCTGCACTCAAGAAAAAGGTGTCATCTTCCATGTCCTCCTGCTGATTTGCTTAGTGACTTTCCCAGGAACTTTTCAGTAGATGAATTTTTCTTTATGTTATCAGTCTTTGCTTCTGGGTACTTAATAGAGGTAATACTTTTGAGTCAGGGCTGGGATTTAGCTCAGTGGGTAGAGTGCTGCGCTGCAGTCTCTGAGGTCCTGAGTTCAATTCCCAGCACCACAAAAATGGGACAAGGGCCTGGCAATCCACTCCCAAGGCAATCCTGAAACAGTCAGCCATCGAAAACCCTATGAGGGTCACTATGAGTCGGATACCGACTCAACGGCACCTAACAACAACAACAACTTTTGAGTCAAGATACCAAAGACTTTGCATATGGTGATGGTGTCAGAGAGCAAAACAGCAGTTCTGGAAGATGGTTGTTTTGTTTTTGCTTGTACACACATTCTTGTTGTTGTTGTTGTTAGGTGCCGTCGAATAGGTATCCAACTCAATATATATCTGCATAACATATCTTTAAAAACGACCCTTGTTTACCATAAACCTTTCTTGGTCAGCTTCCTGTAACTTATCTTCCCCACCAAACCTAGCCTCCAGTGATATGTTGTTGTCGTTGTTAGGTGCCGTCGAGTCGGTATCCGACTCATAGCGACCCTCTGTACAACAGGGGAAACACTATTGTCAGTGCTTCTCTGCTGTTCATAGGGTTTTCAATGGCAGATTGATTTTTGGGAGGGGGTTGCCAGGTCCTTCTCCCAAGCCTACAGTATCTGGTGTTCCCTGGTGGTCTCCCATCCAGGTACTAACCAGGCCTGACCCTGCTTAGCTTCCGAGATCTGACGGGATCAGATGCCACAGGGCTATGGCTGCAGGCACACACATTCTATGAGCTATATATAAGGGTCATAGTGTAATTTCCGCAATGTTGTCTGCATCTAATCCTACCTCAGCCATAACTGTATATGTCTGGTTTTCCCTGAATATCAGTGATCTGTAAACAGGACACACAAACTCAAATTGAAATCAGAAAGAAAACGGGGTTCTTGTTTTGTCTGATGGTGTTTACACAGGCTATTTTTCTTTAAAAAAGCAAAGGATGCATTTTAATGCTGGGGTCACCTGAAGCATTGTTAGTTGTTAGGTGTCATTGAGTCAGGTCTGATTCTGACCCTCACAGGGTCAAGGTGGCCTTGGAGGTGGGCTGTCAGGTCCTGCTGCCATTTTTTTGTGGTGCCAGGATCGAGCCCAGGGCTGCAGGGAGCACAGAGCAGCGCTCTACCAGGTCTATATGACTTTCAGGTCTATATGTCCTGAAGCGTATAGACTCCCACATCCAAACAGGGAACACCAGTACATTTTAGAAATTTTGAAAATTTCTGATCAAAGTCAATATTTCATGGATTTATTTCAGAATATTTCAAATCAGGCTCAAACCTTTGACAAAGTCAAATTTCAAAGTTTGAGTATTTTACAAAGTGAAACAAAAATCGCACGCATGCACACAAACACAAGCAAACAAAAAGACAACAATCTTTTTCAGGCTTGTGATGACCAGTGACAGTATCTACTAGAGAGTTATGGTTTTCCCTCGACTTTTTTGTAGTTTTTAGGTCCCAAGAGAAGTTATTTAGAGAAAAAAATGAAATGACAATAATTAGTAAGATGGTACCATTTGTTTTTCTTCCACCATACTTGGAACTAATGTACACTGCTGTACAAATGCACATGCACGATGATACGTAAATATTCATGAGGCTAAATGATCGTGTATTTTATGTCCTGTTCCCAGATGTTTGATTGTTTGATGGCTGATTGTTTCAAGGTTGCCTTGGAGGTGGGCTGTCAGGTCCTGCTGCCATTTTTTGTGGTGTCAGGATCGAGCCCAGGGCTGCAGGGAGCACAGAGCAGCATTCTACCAGGTCTATATGACCCGTGCATTGATTTGACCGAACAAAAATTTACAAAGATCTCTGCCATTTAACGGAATCGGAGCTATTTTAAGCATCCCGTGGAATAACTTTTCCTTGCCCTCCACTGAGCAAATGTTACCTGGCCTTTTCAAAACTCTTTGACTTTTAAAAAAATTGAATTGAATATGGATATAAGCAAAAACAGTTGCTTGATATTACATAATGAAAAATTATTATCAATTCATTATTTCATTTAATTATTTTGATGCTAATTAGGACATTGGGAGACAGACCTGGCAACCCACTCCCAAAAATCAATCAGCCATTGAAAACCCTATGAACAGCAGAAAAGCACTGACAATAGTGTTTCCCCTGTTGTACAGAGGGTCGCTATGTGTCGGATATCAACTCAACAGCACCTAACAACAACAACGAAGACATGTGGAAGAATCTACACTAACCAAAGACAAAGCTATATTTTTAAGCTCCATAAACAACATTATTTACAGAGAGAAAGGCATGGCAGTCCACTCCCGAAATAAACCCCAAACCATCCAGCACTGAAAACTCTGAGCGTCACTATGAATCAGAACCAACTCACAGCACCTCACAGCAACAACAACAACAACAACAACAACAATAACAACAACAACGACAACGACAACAACATATTATTTGCAGCATGAAATGTGGAAGAGAGGGTGTCACGGTTTGGGTGTGAAGCGTCTCCCCACAAAGCGAAAATTGCCTAATAATCAACTTTGCAGAATGTATCCCTGTTATTTGGGAGAAGGACCCAGCAACCCACTCCCCAAAAACAATCCACCATTGAAAACCCCATGAATAGCAGAGAAGCACTGACAACAGTGTCTTGTCCATTGCATCTAGGGTCGCCATGAGTCAGACACCGACTCCCATGCTAACGGGCCAGTTTCCCACTGGGGGGCGCTGTGGAGAGGGGCCTGGGTCAGCAGGGCGCTCGCTCTATCAATGGATTCATGTACAGATGAGTTCATGGGTTCACATATTGATGAATGGGCTATTAGGAGGTGGGGACAACTGGGAGGAAATCGGTCACCAGGCACCGGCTTCAGAGGGCATATCTTCTCCCAGACCTCTTCCTGTCTTTCTCTCTTTCCTTCTTGGCCTCCAAGAAGGAGGCAGCTTTGCCCCTCCAGGCCCTTCCACCATGATGCCGTCCCTCACAGTAAGCCCACAGCGATGGGGCCAACCAACTACAGCCTGGAGCCAAACCAGCCTTTCTTTCTTTGAGGTGTTCTCAGGCATTTTATCATAGCAACAAAAGACTAACGCACAGGGAGTCTGTGTCTGCAACCCAGATGTGCTGTCTCCAGCAAGACTAATTAGTGAACAGGGAAGGGGAGCAGAACAGCACTCAACTGAGCCTGCGTGGAGAGCTTAGGCATGAGGAAGAATGCTGCTGTGTTACCGTGGGGCTGGTGAATCATTTCACACCTATAGCCAGGTGCCATGGCACAGGCTTATAAGCTCAGCTGCTTAGGAGGCTGAGGCAGGAGGATCACAAGTTCAAGGCCAGAGGCAGGCTGTGTGACTTAGTGAGAACTTGTCTCAAAATAAAAAAATAAAAAGGGGCTGGAGGTTTGGTTCAGTGGTATGTGTGAGACCCTGGGTTCAACTCCCTAGTACTGAAAAAAAAAATTACAGATGGGCTGCTACTGCTTTAGTATATATCTACTTTAAGATGCAAAGAGAAATTGCTTGCTTTGAGATCACATTTTGATATGTAATATTTCTGGATATATATATATATATATATACATATATATATGCCTGCAGCCATAGCCCTGTGGCGTCTGATCCCGTCAGATCTTGGAAGCTAAGCAGGGTCAGGCCTGGTTAGTTCTTGGATGGGAGACCGCTGGGGACACCAGATACTGTAGGCTTGGGAGAAGGACCTGGCAACCCCCTCCCCAAAATCAGTCTGCCATTGAAAACCCTATGAACAGCAGAGAAGCACTGACAGTAGTGTTTCACCTGTTGTACAGAGGGTCGCTATGAGTCGGATACTGACTCAATGGCACCTAACAACAACACATATATATACACAACAACATATATATATATATACACACACACATATATACACATACACACAAATATATATGTATGTATATATATGTATATGTATGTGTATATGTATGTGTATGTATGTATGTGTGTATATGTGTGTATATATATATATATATATATACACACACACACACATATATATATACTTTTTTTTTTCAATACTGGGGGTTGAACCCAGGGTCTCGCAATTGCATGCTTTGCAAGTGCTGGACCACTGAGATGTACCCCCAGCCCATTTTTTAACTTTTTGAGAAGGGGTCTCACGAAATTATGCAGACTGCCTCCAGTCTTGAAATTGCCACCCTCCTGTCTCTGCCACCCGAGCCACTGGGATTATAGGCGTGCACCACTGAGGCCAGCATTTCTGGATGTATTAATGGCATCAATATACTTAGGATATGGGGGAATCAGGGGACATTTTTTGTTTGCTTATACAATCATCTCTTGCTTATACAATATCTGCAGAATGATTCTACTTCTCCTTTAAAGACTTTCTTTGTCACAGGTCACAGTATCATAAGCATATATGAAATATGTGCCTAACAGATAAAGTAGAGATGTTGAAATCTGACTAACACAGACCCAACATGGGCTATTATGATGGGTCACACTGCACTCAGCAAATCCACATGGAAAATCAGCTCGAGGCTTTCTTAGGTCAGCACCTAATTCTATGACCAAATATTTATTCATACTTATTTCCAAGAGTAGGCACTGTCTATTCAAAAGGGGATCATGGCAATCTAACATGTAATAAGCTTAGATATTGTCATTCCATCCTAACAATAAGAAAAAAAAAACTGGAAAACAATGGAAAAATCAGTAGGTCTTCTTAGATCCAATAGAGAAATGAGGTCCCAGGCAAATTGCTAACCTCAAGTTGAAGAGGTGGGCAGTAACAGAGACTCAGACTTAGCGGAGAAGGAACTATGGGGAGAAGCCCCCGTGTGAATCCCGTGGTAGTCAGAGGACCTAGAGTGTAGTGGGGAAATTGCTAGAGGCTCAGCGTGGGCAAATCTGAGAGGCAAAGACTCCACAGGAGCCCACTTACCGCCCGGCCCCTGCACAACTTACCTCTTGGAGTGCTCCCAGATCCTTGCAGTGAATGTCTGACAGAAATTGCTGTGGGTTTCTGACAAATAGGAAAGAAAAAGGACCCATTCTGGAATATACCAGAGTGTTTTATTCATTCTTTATTAACACCTACCTGGTCATGTGCCCTAACTGGAATAAGACCCACACCATCAGGTCCCTAAGACCTGTGTCCTCGTATAGGTATGGCTGGTGTGTGTAGGTATTTCTTTTTGTGACCGGTGGCTTTATGTTTTAGTTTAAACCTTTCTTAAAATATTTTGCCTGTGTTGGTTTCAAAATACACATTTATTAACATTTTTTAAACAAAATAAAAACTAGTACTGCAGTTTATTAAATTGATAGTAATTCAAAGAAATCTTTGGTACTTAAAACGAAAGCTGTCTTTTGGTTTTTTATTTTTCTTATTTATTTTGCAATGGTGGGATGGTGAACCCAGGGTCTCACATGTGCTTTCTGCAAGTGCTCAACCACTGACCCACACCCCAGCCCCCCCCCTTTTTTTTTTACTTTGTATTTTTGAGACAGGGTCTCACTAAGCTACTCAGGCTGCCTCTGGGTTCAACCTTGCGATCTTCCTGCTGGTGCCTCTAGAGTCCCTGGGATTAAAGGCGTGTGCTACACCCGGCTCTTCTTGATATTTTTAACTGAAACTCTGTTCAACTATCCAACAAAATAAAAGGCAAAATATACACCACTAAGTTTCAAAGTTAGTATCACAGTTTCTGCACCACACTTTGGAACACTTTAAGCAGACAGGTTTTTGCACTCAGTGCATGAGTAAAATTGCAAGAGGCTCTTACAATCCACCTTTCCTAAAAAGCATTGGACCCCCAGGAAGTATCGGAGGGTTTCTAGCCCTTGTCCTGAACCTGCAGCCTCTTTGGAACCGGGAAGCACAGTCATCCATGTCACTCACCTCTTCATCTCTTCATCTAATTCATTCAAAATTTGTTGTACAGACTCTGGAAATTGAAGAACACTATAGACACAGCATATCATATGGATGCCATTTTTCAATGTTATTGCTATTGCTGTTAGGTGCCGTCAAGTCATGTCCAACTCATAGTGACCTTCATAGGGTTTTCAATGGCTGATTGTTTCGGAATTGCCTCGGGAGTGGATTGCCACATCCTTCTCCCACTTTTGTTGTGCTGGGAATCGAACCCAGGACCTCAGAGACTGCAGAGCAGTGCTTTACCAACTGAGCTAAATCCCAGCCCCATTAATGCTATAAGACTTATAATACTGGAGTTAGAAAACAACTCCGAGATTCTACCTCACTCCACTAAGAATGGCCAAGATCAACAAAACACATAACAACAAATGCTGGTAAGATTGTGGGGAAAAGGGAACACTTACACTGTTGGTGGGACCGTAAATTGGTTCAACCACTTTAGAAATCAATATGGAGATACCTCAGAAAACTAAAAATAGAACTGCCTTATGACCCAGCTATAGCATTACTAGGAATATACGCAAAGGGAGACGAGTTATCATGACACAGAGACACCTGCATCTCCATTTTCAATGCAGCACTTTTCACAAAAGCAAGGATATGGAATCAACCAAGGTGCCCATCAACAGAAAAATGGATAAAAAAAAACCCTATGGTACATATACACAATGGAATACTACTCAGCAATCCAAAAAAATGAAATAATGTCATTTGCAGCAAAATGGATGGAAGTGCAGAACATCATCTTTGTGAACGAACACAAGCTCCAAAAGAGAAATACCGTATGTTCTCACTCTTACGTGGGAGCTGAATCATATTTAAAGGAAGAAAAATCCCTATATATGAAATGACATAAAATGCACAATTAATCTTAGCAAAGAGAGGACCATATAAAGAGCAGAAAGGAGGGGGGAGGGAAGTAGCAGAGGGAAGCGAAGATTGGAGAAGATGGGATGGGGGGGAGAGTCAATGAGGAGGGATGAATGGGGAGGAGAGATCTCAATGTAAACAGCACAACTTCATGAGTATACTGGAAAAATAGGGGAGTATAGCCCAAATAAGCATTTGAGTTTTACTACATATTTGCCATAAGTCTCATAAACTTTGGGGATTGATGAAAGTGTTGCCAGAAGTGATGTAAAGGACGCATTGTGGAAAAAGCTGATGCCATGTTACTCTGCACCCCATCATCATTTGGGGCTGGGATTTAGCTCAGTTGGTAGAGCGCTGCGCTGCAGTCTCTGAGGTTCCGAGTTCAATTCCCAGCACCGCAAAAATGGGAGAAGGGCCTGGCAACCCACTCCCAAGGCAATCCCAAAACAGTCAGCCATTGAAAACCCTATGAGGGTCGCTATGAGTTGGATACCGACTCGACGGCACCTAACAACAACAACAACAACATCATCATTTACCAATAAAGGGAAAAAGAGAATGCAAAAGAAAAAAGAATTGTAATATTGCATAAAAATAGAGGGATATGAATTTATAAAAAACATACCTGGTGATATCAGGTCTCAGAAACCCCAACTCTCTTGTATCTTGGACCATTGAGTGAAGCAAAATCACACAGGCAACTACCTGACAAGTAGACCTAATTTCTAGAAGGTACTGAACAGATGAGAGCTTGTCCAGAATAAGCATCTATAAGGTGAGCATCAACACAGCCCTCGGGTCTGTTAGCCCCACACATCACGAGTGAAGCATTAACAAGCTCCGCCCTGTGGAGAAACTATGTTGCCAATGTCTCATTATAGTTTTATGAGCCTAAACTACTTGAGGCTCCCTCATGCGGGGAAGGAAACACCCAACCCCAAGGCCCCCCCTAGCCTCCTCTAGCTCCCCTGCCTCACCTAAGGTGGGGCTGGGGCCTGAGACGCACATGGGAAGTTACAACCCATGAGTACAGGTTCTCCAAAAGACTGAGACCTAATCACAGACCGATAGAACAGGGATCCCCAACCACTGTCCTTCAGACTGTAATATCCATACCCACATCTCTATTTTCAGCCACATCCCATATCTCACATTACCACTTAGGCTCTGCTTCTGGTCAGATTAGCATTCTCTGCCATCCTAGTCCTGCCTGCAGTGGTAGCCCTGTTGTGACCTATCCCGTCAGATCTCAGAAGCTAAGCAGGGTCAGACCTGGTTAGTACCTGGATGGGAGACCGCCTGGGAACACCAGAAGCTGTAGGCTTGGGAGAAGGACCTGGCAACCCCCTCCCAAAAATCAATCTGCCATTGAAAACCCTATGCACAGCAGAGAAGCACTGACAATAGTGTTTCCCCTGTTGTACAGAGGGTCGCTATGAGTCGGATACCGACTCAACGGCACCTAACAAC
>VMDO01005800.1:0-19713 GCA_007922755.1 Pedetes capensis | reverse complement strand
GCCATCCTAGTCCCAGGAAAGTATGTCTTCCATGGAAATGGTCCCTGGTGCCAAAAAAGGTTGGACTGCTGCTATAGAACACCCTCATGGTTACCACTTTATCACTAATTACTGAAGGCCTGCTTACTTTGGTTCCTCTTACTCTGTGCATCATATCTTTCAATAAAGATATTGTAAGGCATACTAAAAGGCGAGAAGTTGGAAGAGATTGGACAAGCATCATAAACAGAGTCAGGTTTGTCAGAAATGTTGGAATTAACTATCAGACCGGAATTTATTTTTTCAATGCTGGGGATCAAACCCAGGACCTCATGTATGCTAAGCAAATGCTCTACTACTGAGCTATAGGGCTGGGATTTAGCTCAGTGGGTAGAGCGCTGCGCTGCAGTCTCTGAGGTCCCAAGTTCAATTCCCAGTACCACAAAAATGGGAGAAGGGCCTGGCAATCCACTCCCAAGGCAATCCCGAAACAGTCAGCCATTGAAAACCCTGTGAGGGTCGCTATGAGTCAGATACCGACCTGACGGCACCCAACAACTGAGCTATAACCCCAGCCTCAGGTCAGGAAATTTTAAGAAATAAGATGAATACATGGGTCATCACGGTGCACACCTGTGATCCCAGCAACTTGGGAAACTGAAGCAGAAGGATTGCGAGTTTAAGGCCAGAGGCAATCTGCACAACTTAGTGAGACCCTATCACAAAATAAAAAAATAAAAAGGGAGCTTGGGGTGCAGCTCAATGGGGAAGCAGCTGTCTAGCATGTTTGAGTCCCTGGGTTCAAACCCCAGTATAAGAAAAGAATACTAAAGCAAAGAAAAAAGAGATAAGATTAATATGCTAAGGGCTTTAAAGGAAAAAGTGGTCAACATGCACAATCAGATAGTTATTACATGGATATTCTAAGAAAACGTTAAAATGAAATACTACAGGTTAAAAACGCTGTAACAAAAGGAAGATTTGCTTTTGGTGGGCTCATTACTAGCCTGGCCATAGGTGAGGAAAGACTCTCTAAGTTTGAGGATATCTCAATTGAAACTTCCATAAGTGAAAAGCAAAGAGAAAAAGACTGAAAAATAATAGAACACAATATCTGAGAACTGTGGGACAGCTAGGAAAGGTCGCGCAGACATTATGGGCACACTCGAAGAACGAGAGAGAAGGGAACAGAAGGAATATTTGAAACAATGGTGGCTGAAAATTTGTTTCAAATTAATATCAAACACCAGATCACAGATTCGGGAAGCTCACAGATCTCCAGGATAAATGGCTAAAAAATTATGCCTAGGCATATCATATTCAAACTTTAGAAAACCAGAGATACACAGAAGATACACAGAAAACCAAAGATACACACGGTGGCCCGCGCCTGTAATCCCACAGGCTCGGGAGGCAGCAGCAGGAGCATGGCAAGGTCGAGGCCGCACGCAGCCTGAGTTAACTTAGCGAGAGCTTATCTCAAAATAAAAAATAAAAAAGGGGGGCTGGGAGTGCAGGTCAGTGGTAGAGGGCCAACAACATATGTGCAAGGCCCTGGGTTCAAACCCCTGGTACTAAGAAACCAAAATAAATACATAAACAAACAAACAAAAGATTGTCAGATTCAATAAAAAACATAAGACTCAACTTTATGTTGTCTGTATGAAATACCCCTACGTGTCTGTCAGCTTGTCATGCTGTGGGGCTTGCATGTTGCTGGGATGCTGAAAGCTATGCCACTGGTCTCAGATACCAGCAGGGCCACCCATGGTGGACAGGTTTCTACTGAGCTTCCAGACTAAGACAGACTAGGGAGAAGGACCCAGCAGCCCAGTCCTGAAACACTGAAACAATTAGCCATTGAAAACGCTATGAACAGCAGAGAAGCACTGTCAAATAGAGTGCTAGAAAATGAGCCCCCCAGGCTAGAAGGCGTTCAAGAAACGACTGGGGAAGAATTGCCTTTTCAAAGTAGAGATGACCTTAATGACAAGAATGGAGTAAAGCCCCTGGGACCTCTTTGTTGGTGTGGCACAACTCAAAATGAGAAGAAACATAGTGTCTGCAACATTGGGCTAAAACACGAGAGGATCCTGTGCCGGGCAAAGTGTTGAGTAGTGTTTCATTCTATTGTACATAGAGTCTCTGTGAGTCAGGTCTGACTTGACAACACCCAACAACAGCAACAATATGAACCACACTTGAAGCGTGAAAGCACATACAGATCAAAAGTAAAGAGATTGAGAAATATGTACTGTGCCAACACTAATCAAAAGAAAGTAGGATTAGCTTTGCTAATTTCAGATAGAGCAGACTTCAGAGCAAGGAATGTTGTCAGAGATAATGAGGGGCATTGTGTAATGTTAAAGGGATAATGTTCCAAGAAGACATAACAATCTTGAACATGTATGCACCTAATAACAGAGCATAAAAATATGTGAGGCAAAAATAGATGGAACTGCAAGAGGAAATAATAGACCAATTCATTGTTATATTTGGAGGCTTAAGCCGTCCTATAGCAGAAATGAACAGATCTAGTAGGGAGAAAATCATTAAGGACTTAGTTAAATTCAAGAAAATCAGCAACCAAGTGGATATAATTGATACCTGAAGGCTACTTCATCCCAGGGCAGCAGCTTATAACATTCATAAGTTCACAAACTGCATTCACCAAAACAGACCACACCTTAAAAAGTTTAAAAAGTTAGAAATTATATAATGTCTATTCTCAGACTAAAAGGAGTTTAAACTACAAAGCAGTAACAGAAACACAACTGAAAAATCCCCAAGTACTTGAAGATTTTTTTTAAGAAACACTTCTAAGTTAAATGTGGATAAAAGAAGAAATATGAAGAGAATTTACAAAATATTTTGAAATAAATAGGAAAATATCAATATCTGTGAGATGCAATGAAAGCAGTGTTTAGAGGAAATTTTATAGCCTCAAATGTACCTATTAGGGGAAAGTTTGACCTAGAATCAAAAATCTAAGCTTTTAACTTTGAAAACTATAAGATGAAAAGCAAATTGACCCTCAAATAGCCAGAAGAAAAGAGATAATAGTAAATAGAGCAGAGATTAATGAAAATGAAAATGGGACACCAATAGAGAAAATCAACAAGACAGACCAAGAGTTGGTTCTTTGGAAAGACTGATAAAGTTGAAACACTCCTAAACAGGCTAATAAAAAAGAAGATACAAATTGTTAATGTCAGTATATAAAGAGGAGACATTAATGTCTCCTGGACATTAACAAGATAATGGTAGGACATTATGAACAACTCAAATACAACAAATTTGATAACTTGGATGAAACAGACCAGTTCCTTGAAAGGCACAATCAACCAAAACTCACAGAAAAAGAAACAGATATTGTGAACAGTGCCATGTCTATCAATGAAGTTAAATTAATCGTTAATACCTTTGCAAAATAGAAAACACCAGGTCCAGGTGAGTACACTGGTGAATTCTAACAAAACATTCAGGAAGAAATTATATCAATTTTCTAAAATATCTCTCAAAAGATTGAAACAGAAAATATTTTCTAACTCATGTTAGGAATCTAGTAATCCTCTAATATCAAAACCAGATAAAAACATTATAAGAAAACTATAGATAAATACCTTTCATGAACACAGATACAGAAACCTTTGATGAAATATAAGCAAATATAATCCAATACTCAATAAAGACAATCATATACCACAAGAGAGGATTTATCCCAGTATGCAAGGTAGATTCAAGATTTCAAAATCAATTAATGTAACCCATCACATCAATAGGCTAAGCAGAAAAGTCACATGGTCATATAAATAGACGCACAAAAATCATTTGGCAGAATCCAACATCCACTTAAAGAAAACAAAACAGATCTCAGCAAACTAGGAATAGAGGGCACTTCCTCAAGTCCATAAAGAATATCTACAAAAAATTTAACAGCTAACATCATAATTAATAGTTCCCAATAAGATTAGGAGCAAGGTAAGGATGTCTTCTCTTACCACTACTTTTCAACCTCATACTGGAAGTCCTAGACAATACAATCAGACAAGAAAATGACATAAGACATATATTGATTGCAAAGAAAGAAATAAACCTATGTTTGTTGTCAGATGACATGATCATATATGTACAAAATCTGAAAGAACAGACAAAAAAAAAGTGCCAAACTCATGGAACTAACAAGGTAAGTCACCCAATACAAGGTTAACATATAATAGTCGATCACATTCCTATACACTAGCAATGAACAAATGCAACTTGAAATTAAAAACATACTACCTTTTAAATTACATGGAAATTTTGATATACTTACATATGAAACTACCAAAGTACATACAAGAACTGTATGAAGAAAACTGTAAAACTCTGAAGAGAAATTCCAAAGATGAATCAAGTACATAGAGAGACATTCCACGTTCATGGACAGGAAGACTCAATATTGTCAAGATGTCAGCCCTTCCCAACTTGCCCTGTAATTCAACACAATTCTAGCAAGTTTTTTATTTTGTAATCAAAATTCTAGTAACTTCTTTTATCATTCTTGGCAAACTGACTCTAAACCAGGACATCAATCCCACAAAAAATTTGGGTTCAGGTTGGGGTGTGGGATCACTATGTTAAAATGTAGAGGATTTGGATTCAGGTTTAATATTTTAATCCTATGTATAGATAAATGAAGTTTTTTCAATTTTAAAATAGCTAATCATAGAAAAAATAATTAAAAGCTAACCAAAACTCAATTTTTCATTGGCTTTGGGTTCAGATTTGGGTCGGAAAAAATTTGAAATATGTTTGAAACAAAACAGGTTCAGGGTTTGGATTCAGGTTTGATTTGAAGCCCTATTATCTATACATAGAATCTGAACCCTCTAAATTTTAACTTATTGAACTCACACCCAAACCTGAACCCAAGTTTTTGCAGTGTTGAATCCAGGTTCTAAAGTTCATATGAAGAGGCAAAAGACCCAGCCTTGCTAACTCAGTTTTGCAAGGGAAGAACAACATCAGAGGATTGATAATCCCCAACTTCAAGACTTACTATAAAGCTACAGCCATCAACACAGTGTGGTTTTGGTGAAAAAAGAGGCAAATAGATCAATGAAAGGAGGGAATGAAGATATCCTTTTTGAAAATGGTGCTGGTTTTCACAATAGCGAGGATATGGAGACAACCAAGGTACCCATCAACAGAAGAATGGATAAAAAAACTATGGTACGTATACACAGTGGAATACAACTCAGCAATCAAAAAATAAATAAATAATGCCATTTGTAGCAAAATGGATGGAATTGGAGAAAATTATTTTAAGTGAATGAACACAAGCTCAGAAAGAAAAATACCACATGTTCTCACTCATATGTGGGAGCTAAATCAAAATTATAAGAAAGAAAAAATCCTATGCAGAGGTTGGAACATAATAATAATTTAAAAAACTAAGATGGTATTATTATAGATGGTCTAGAAAATTCATGTAATAGTTCTGACAATGGAAAAAGACAGTTCACTACAGAAAAAGTTTCTATCTTAAGCAGAACTGGAACCCAAGGATATATAGAAAAATATTACCATAAAAAGACAAGCAAATGGAAAAGAAGTCTTTGGTGGGGAGGTGAGACAGGGGGGGAAGCACACAAGAGGGTAAGGGGGAACCTATATGAATAATGTACAACAAAATGCATATATGGAAATGTCACAATGAAAAGCATGTCAGAATGAATCACATTAAGGTGTACATTAAAAATTTCCAATAAAAATAAAATAAAAGGGTGCATAGTTCTTGTTCTAGTTGCGATATAGCTATAGATTATTCATGAATAAGGATTAATTCAATATATGTCATCAGAATTATCCCTTTTGTTCCAAATCATTTGAGTAGCATGGCATATATGTTGTTGGTCTTGTTCTTAAAATATGGTGACTTTTTATTTTGTTTTATAAAAAAAATAGTATTCATAGGGTTTTCAATGGGTCATTCTCCCTAGTCCGTCTTAATCCTGAAGGTCAGCTGAAACTTGTCAACCATGGGTGGCACTGCTGGCATCTGAAATACCAGTGGCAAAGCTTTCAGCATCACAGCAACACACAAGTCCCCACAGCACAACCAGCTGACTAACACACAGAGGTCAAATGTCATTAGGGGACTGCAGATTAAAAGAGCAATGACGTACCAATGTCCACCCATCAGAATGGCCAAAATCCAAAGAACTGGCAACACCAAGTACTGGCCAGAATGCAGGGCAATAAGAGCTTTTACTTATTTCTTAGGAGGAATCAAAATGGTGCAGTCACTCTGGAAGACCATCCAGAAGTTACTTACAAAACGCAATAGTCTCTTTCCATACAATGCAGTAGTCAGGTGTCTTGGTATTTACTCAAGTGAGTTGAAATCTTATGTCCATACTTCTGCCTGCATGTGGGCAGATACAGCAGCTTTATTCCTCTCTCTGCCCCAGACTAGAAGCAAGCCAGAGGTCTTCCAGTAGGTTAACAGATAAATAGTTGTGCATCCAGTAATGGAATATTACTCAGTGCCACCAGAAAATGAGCTATCAAGGCAGAAAAACAGATGGGGGAAACTAAACTGCATGTTATGAAGTGAAAGAAGCCAATCTGGAAAGGCTCCCTGTTCTGCTTCAGAATCTATGACTTTCTGGAAAAGATGGAACTATGCAGACTGTAAAAAGATCAGTAGTTGCCAGGGGTTAGGGAAGGAATTGTGAAGAGGCAGAGTACTGAGGATTTTCAAGGAAATGGAAGTACCCTATATAACACTAAAATGGTGCACGTCTGCCATTGTACAGGTCAAAACCCATAGAACATACAACATCAAATGGAACCCTAGTGGAAAATATGGGCTGGAATTTAGCTCAGTTGGTAGAGCGCCGCTCTACAGTCTCTGAGGTCCTGAGTTCGATTCCCAGCACCACAAAAATGGGAGAAGATTATGGCAATCCACTCTCAAGGTAATCCCGAAAACAGTCAGCCATTGAAGACCCTATGAGGGTTGCTATGAGTCAGATATGAGTCAGATACGACTTGAGGGCACCTAACAACAAACAACAATGGAAAATATGGGCTTTCAGTGATAGTGATGTGTCAATTTAGATTCATTGTGTAACAAACGAACCACGGGGGGTGGGGAGTGTTGCTCTTGGCAGATATTGTTCATGTGTGGCAGTATATATGAGGACTCTATAATTTCTGATCACTTTTTCTGGGAACAGAGACTGCTGTATAAAATTAGGTAGATTCATTAATACTTTTAAAAAGCCAATGATTTGCTATGATGTTCAGAAATTGTTTCTAGAACACTCCTACTATTGGGCTCTAGGTCTTTCTGCTTAGCAAAATCTTAAATATTATTTCTATACATTAATAATGAGAAAATGTGATATAGCATTGAATGTTAAAATGGCCTTAAGAATAGCATGAGTCATAAGAAAATTGAATTATAAGGTATATTAACAAGACAGAAAACAAATATGTCTTTGGAGGATTTGGGTGCTATATTATTTATTCTCTTGATTAATTATTCTTGTTGTTGTTGTAGGTGCCATCCAGTTTGGTCCAACTCATAGAGACCTGATGTACAACAGAATGAAACACTCCCTGACACTGTGCCATGCCCAGCAGTGTCAGTGCTTCTCTGCTATTCATAGGGTTTTTGATGGCTGATTATTTCAGGATTGTTTCCGCAGTGGATTGCTAGGTCCTTCTCCCATTTTTGCGGCATTGGGGATTGAACTCAGGGCATCAGAAAGTGCAGAGCAGCACTCTACCAACTGACCTAAACCCCAGCCCATTTACTATTGTTAACTATTAATTAATTTACTATTCAACTGGGAAACATGAATCACATTACATTTCGCAAAGAACCCTAAAATAAAACTCTTAGAAAGTTATTATACCCATTTTACAGGTAGAAAAAAAAAAGGCTTATGTAGGGCCTGGAGTTAAGAATCCAGCAGAGTCAAGATTCAAACACCACTTTGTTTTACCCTAGTTCACAGGCTTAAACATGGTCCTAGTTTTATGTATCAGTCTTTCATAAGTTGTGGTAATGTGAATCTAACCCTTGGAAGTAGATACAGTCTTGACATAATGTCAAAGTCAAGTTTCAGAAGGACTTAGAAGGTCTCTTGGCAGGCAGGTGGCTGACCTTTTCTCAAGCAGGAATTTCACCATGGCTACCAAACATTATTTGTGAACGACTGGATTCAGATAGGGATGACTTGGTATTAACACCAAGGTAACACAAGCGATTGCACATGACATAAAACGGGGACATTAACTTCCACACATTTCCCCCCATTATTACACAAATCTGAAACTCTTATCCATGGTTGGCTTTAGAGAGATGCCTTTATACTTTTCTTTCACCCCTTTTTTTCTTCCTGTGCACACAACTGTCATGTCAGGGTGAATTGCAATCGTTTCCTGAGTAAGAGCTTTTAATAACAATTGCAAAGAACGCCCAGCTTCTCGCATCTTAGCGTTAGTTCTCCAAAGTTCCCACTTCACATCTGTCTTTGCCAGCCACACGGCTAAGCCATGGCTCCTTTCCAGGTCTTCTCAAAGCCGGCAGTGAGAGGACAGCTTTCCCTCCATGGGCTCTGCAAAGGGGGGACCAGCAGCTGCTTCGTCCTACGAAAGGGTTTGGATTTGTGTAGCCGCACAGTTCTGCCTTTCTCTCTGTCTTTCCCACCTACGTGCTACATTTTGGGGCAGCAAAGTTTGGAAAGAGGGAAGGCGGAGTTTACAACCTGCTGGGAAAAATGACTCCCACACTGAAATTAAAAACAGCAACCACTTTCCCTTCCCTCCGTCCATCCCTTCCCTCCTGTAGAAATAAAACTTTTCTTTATAGCTGATAGAATTTGTAATCCCCACCCCACCCCCCTTTTTTAAAGTGAAACAGCGTCTAGCTATGTAGCCCAGGAGTCCCTGGTATTTGAAATGCTCCTGGTTCAGTCTTGCGAGTTGTTGTTGTTGTTAGGTGCCGTCGAGTAGTGACTGACTCATAGCAACCCTCACAGAGTTTTCAATGGCAGATTGTCTTCAGGATTACCTTGGGAGTGGGCTGCCACATCCTTCTTCCATTTTTGCGGTGCTGGGAATCGAACTTGGGACCTCAGAGACTGCAGAGCGGCGCTCTACCAACTGAGCTAAATCCCAGCCCCATCTTGTAAGTAGTGGCATTAAAAGAACGTCCACCGCACAGGGCTCCTGGCCGGTGACCACGCTTTTTGGTTACAGCCCCTCAGAAGCTCTCTGCTTCTTGTTGTTGTTGTGAGGTGCTATAGAGCCGGTCCGACTCCTAGAGACCCTCGTAGGCTTTTCAATGGCCAATTGTTTTGGGATTGGTTCGGGAGTGGGCTGCCACATCCTTCTCCCATTTTTGCAGTGCTGGGGATCGAACCCAAAGCCTCAGAGAGCAGAGCGCAGCGCTCTACCAACTGAGCCCGCTTAGCTTTTTCAAACTCGCTGGAATTAAGGTCCCTGGCCACAGAGGGAGCCCTCAGGTGTTCGCAGCTAGTGGAAAGTGTGTTTATGAGAAGCAAGGCAGGACAGAGTCCAGGTTAGGATCATGCTTGCTGACGGCTGGTCCTCAGACGAGGAGATGCTAACACACTTCGCTGTAGTTTGGAGGTGTGCGTGGTAGATGTCAGCACAGCTCTCCATGGGCAGGGTGTTCTCACCATCAGAGCTAAGGGAGGGGCTATAGCCAGACAGGGGTGTGCAATAAAAGTTTCTCCAGGGAGTTAGAGCTGCAAAAGTAAACTCAGATGTAAAGCAAATTGGAAAAGAGAAAAGAAGAGAAAAGAAAAGAGAAAAGAAAACAGAATAGAAAAGAAAAAGAAAAGGGAAGAAAGAAGAAAAGAGAATAGAATAGAATAGAAAAGAAAAGAGAAAAGGAAGAAAAAAGGAAAAAAGAAAAGAGCAAACAGAAGAAAAGAGAAAAGAAAAGCCAGCAAGTCTCACCCTGGGCTTTGTTTTTAATAAAGGAAGATGACAATGGCAAAAAGAGAAGGGAGCTTCATGACTTTTAAAGAGACGGTTGACTTTCACCAGGGCGCAGACTCTCGCAGTGATTAGGCTTCTACACCGTAATTGTTTATGTCATCTGCATGCCTGGCCCCAGTCGATATATTTTTATCATATACATTTTTAATCGTGTATTAATAAACAAGGAGTTTGTTTCGTATTGACGATTGGATTATATTATTGACTCACTCCGCAATTCCACGCGTGGCTCTGGAAAACTATAAACAAGGTCAAAACAGGAAGATCATGGAAAGTGCACCAGACACACAATTAGTCTTTTCTCCTCCTCCCTGTTTGCTGCTTGTGGAGAACGATTGTGAGGAAAACAGGAGTTGGGGAATTATTTATCTGTTGAATAAATGATTTGCTCTAAAGAGAATAATATAAATAAGAACTGAGCTCAAATTATTTTATTGTACCAGAATATGCAAAGTGCTTCTGTGTTTCAAATATGTTGGTTGTTCTGAATGTGTTGATCTGGGCTGTTTTCAGAATCCTCGTCAAGGTTATAAGGAAATATGGCCTCTGGTGGTGGACAAACAGAACATGTTCTGCTTCAAAAAATGAGTTTTACTTTACCATCTGTCATGAAATGATTAGGATTTCCTCCTCCCCAGGCTGGGCTGTTGGTATTGGAAAACTTTGCTTCTCCCTCCTCACAAACCTCTCTACTCTGCAATGCTGCCCTCTCTGGCCATGGCGTTATTCTTGGTACAGGTTGCTCCAACAATTTTTGGAGAGTACTGGAGGCTTGAGAAGACAGGAGGAGAAACACATTTAAGCACTTTTTAAAAATATTTTTAATTTTAAATTTATCATATATATATTTATTGTAAAAAGGGGTTTCATTATGACCTTTCTGTGTATTTAAAATGTTCTTTGAGCATTTTTACACTCACAGTTTTTTTTTTACAAATGCTTTTTGGCTAGAGTGGAAGTAGGCTACCAAAGGCACAGATGCTTTTAATGTTCACATCAAATGAAGTCTTGTCTTTCTCATGATAAAATCTATTTAAATAGGATTAATACTTCTCTGGGACTCTTCATTTGCATCCATTCACTAGGAATAATAATACCTTATGTGCGTAGTGACTTACAACATTCAAAATTCACACTTATTATATCTCTTATCCTCATAAAAATTCTGTGGCACAAGCAAAGCAGCGGTGATTATTCCCGTTTAAATATGGGGAAACTGAGGACCAGACAGGCAAGTGTATATTCTCAGGAGAAGTGAAGACTTGAACCAGTATTTTCTAATTGCCAGGCAGGTATTTGGGCTGGGATTTAGCTCAGTTGGTAGAGCGCTGCTCTATAGTCTCTGAGGTCCCGAGTTCGATTCCTAGCACCTCAAAAATGGGAGAAAACCTAGCAATCCACTCCCAAGGCAATCCCGAAACAATCGGCCCATTGAAAAACCCGATGAGGGTCACTATGAGTCAGACAGACAGGATTTGATGGCACCTAACAATAACAACAGTCCTAATTTACTGTACATGATTAGAATATCCAAGTTGGGAATTTATTTTTACCTAGTTTAAGGATCAAGGACCACCAAAGCAGTTCACTTTGATTTATCTTTGCTTAGGAAAAGGAATAACTTTTTTTTTTCTTATTTTTCTGCATTACTGGGGGTTGAACCCAGAGCCTCGCACCTGCATGCTTTGGAAGTGCTGGACCACTGAGCTGCCTCCAAATCCCAGCCCATTTTTTTTGTTATTGTTGTTGTTTTAGTGAATTACTTTTAACAGTAACAATATCCTGAAAAGGCACAGGCAGTAAATGTTACTCAATGACATTTTTTTCCCTTTTTTGTATCACGTTTCTCTCTGTGTGGGAAACTCCCCCAACCTGCCCCTTCCAAGCTCCAGCTCTGCCTTTCTGGTAATAGGTGGACACCTGCCCTTTACTTAGCAGGCTGAGGCAGGAGGCTCAAGTGTGAGGCCAGCCTGGTCTACTTAGTGAGCTCCAGGCCAGCCTCGGCCACACAGCAAGACCCCATCTCAGAAAACAAACAACAAATCAAAATTCAAAATAAAATTGAGGGCATGCTAGGACTGCTGCTTAGCAGTGGGGCACTTGCCTAACGCGTACAAAGTCCCAGGTTCAACCCCTAGTAAGACAAAAAATAAAAAGTACCGCAAAAATTGTACTAAAAGGGCCATTTTAAAAAACTATATGTTCACTCATTAAAAAAACATATTTGTGTTTTAAGCCATAGCATGTGGCTAGGGATGTAGCTCTGTGGAAGAGCACGTGCTTGTCACGTACAAGGCCCGAGGACAACCCTCAACATCGCAAAAAATAAAAATGAAGCCAGGTGCGGTGGTGCACGCCTGCAATTCCAGGGACTCTGGGGGCAGAAGCAGGGAGGTCGCAAGTTCAAGACCAGAGGCAGAGGCAGCCTGTGAAACTCACCGAGACCCTATATTTAAATTAAAAAAAATAATTAAAAGTGGGCTTAGGGTACAGCCCAGTGGGAGGGCACTTGCAAAGTAAGCCTCAGGCCCTGAGGCACTGGCAAGTACAAAAAAAAAATCCATTGGCTCCATTTTTTTTTTTTTTTTTTTTGACAGTACTGTCCTGGGGATTGAACCTAGGGCTTCAGGCTTGCATGCTCTGCAAGTGCTGGACCACTTAGCTGCACCCCTAGCCCATTTTTTTACTTTTGAGACAGGGTCTCACTAAATTACGCAGACTGCCTCTGGTCTCGAACTTGCGATCCTCCTGCCTCCACCTCCTGAGTCGCTGGGATTACAGGTATGTGCCACTGCATCCCGCATGATTGGCTCTATTTTTGTGGGTCTAATTCTGGATTCTCTGTATTCTACCAGTGATCCTTGCACCTACTTTCTGTCAGTGCCTTCCTATTTCAATTACAGTGTTACTGATATAAAGGTTGTTGTTAGGTGCCGTCATTTCGGTGTCCGACTCATAGTGACCCTCATAGGGTTTTCAATGGCTGACTGTTTCGGGATTGCCTTGGGAGTGGATTGCCAAGTCCTTCTCCTATTTTTGTCGGGCTGGGAATCGAACTCAGGACCTCAGAGACTGCAGCACAGCGCTCTACCCACTGAGCTAAATCCCAGCCCGCTATAAAGGTAGACTAAGTCCAAACAGTGGGTGGTTTGATCCTTCCAAATTTATTCTTACTTGTAAAATTATTTTGGCTATTCTGCTTCCTTCCCTTTCCAAATAATTTAGAAACAAGTTGTCCATACCTGCAAAGAAACTCGCTGGCATTGTGATAGGAATCATGTTTAACTTATAGATCAGTTTGGAAGGAATCAACGTCTTTACAGTGCTGAGCCTTCCAATCCGTGGGTATCGTATGCACCTCCGTTCATTTAGGTTTTCTTTTATTTATTTTATCAGCGTTTAGTAGTTTCCAACACAATGATTCTATATTTTTTTTTGCTTAATTTTATTTTACTTTTTTCTTCAGTACTGAAGGGGTTGAACCTAGGGACTCAAGCATGCTTTGCAAGCACTCCACCACTGAGCTGCACCCCTAGCCCAGTTTTTATTTTGAGACAAGGTCTTGCTAAGTTATGCACGCTGCCTCTTGCCTCAAACTTGTGATCCTTCTGCCTCAGCTTCTTTAGTCACTGATATTACTGGTCTTCACCTCCATGCCCTGAGTGCTTTTTTTTTTTAACTGGAAATTTTTAATGTACACCTTAATGTGATTCATTCTGACATGCTTTCCATTGTGACATTTCCATATATGCATTTTGATGTACATTATTCATATAGGTTCCCCCTTCCCCTCTTGTAGGCTTCCCCCCACCCTCCCCATCTAAGTCTTCTCTATCATTTACTTGGTAGTATTTTTCTATATGTCCTTGGGTTCCAGTTCTGTTTAAGGTAGAAACTTTTCCTGTAGTGATCTTTGTTTTTATCTTGTCAGAACAATTGCATGTATTTTCTAGACCATTTATATTGACACCATTCTTAGCTTGTTTGTTTGTTTGTTTGTTTGATTTTGATCCAAACTTTGGATAGGATTTTTCCTTCTTATAATTTTGATTCAGCTCCCACATGAGTGAGAACATGTGTTGTTTCTCTTTCTGAGCTTGTGTTCGTTCACTTAGAATAATTTTCTCTAATTCCATCCATTTTGCTGTGAAAGACCTTATTTCATTTTTCTTAATTGCTGAGTAGTATTCCATTGTGTATATGTACCATAGTTTTTTTTTATCCATTCTTCTGTTGAAGGGCACCTTGGTTGATTCCATATCCTTGCTATTGTGAAAAGCGCTGCATTGAACATGGAGATGCAGGTGTCTCAGTGGTATGATGACCCATCTCCCTTTGGGTAAATTCCCAGTAGTGTTATAGCTGGTAGATCTATTTTCAGATTTTTAAGATACCTCCATATTGATTTCTGCCCAGAGTGCTTTCTTATATTTATGCCTGAGTATTACAGTTTTGGGGCACTACCATAAATATTATTACTGTTCTCAATTTAAGTTTTCAATTGTTTGTTGCTACCATGTAGATACGGGCTGGGATTTAGCTCAGTTGGTAGAGCACTGCGCTGCAGTCTCTGAGGTCCTGAGTTCAATTCCCAGCACAGCAAAAATGGGAGAAGGACCTGGCAATCCACTCCCAAGGCAATCCCGAAACAGATGAGTCAGATACCGACTCGACGGCACCTAACAACAAAACCATGTAGAAATCTGGTTGATCTTTGCATGCTAACTATGTCTTGCAACTTTGGTAACCTCACTTACTAGCTCTAATTTTTAAAAGATAGATGCCTTGGAATTTTCTACCTTGACAACATGTCACTTGCTATTATTTCTTACTTTCCAATCTTTATGTATTTTATTTCTTTTTCTTGCTTTATTGCACAAGTAATGACTTACAGTAGCCCCAACCAAGTTTCATTTTTTTGGCCCAATTTAATACATACTTTCTGATGTCATAGGTTTCAAAGCTGTTTCTCATAGATGTCATCTTATGAAATTTTATCTTTGTTCCTTATATAGTTTCTTTTCATTTTTCCCCTCCACTTTCTCTTCTCTTGCTCCTCTTCCTCTACTGTTTGTTTCCAAGTAGCTATGCACCAAAGAAGACCAAAGAAAACTTCACTTATTTTTTACTATTTTTAAGCAACTTAAATGCTTCTACTTCCCATAAGCCTGCAGCCGTAACCCTGTGGTGTCCAATCCTGTCAGATCTTGGAAGCTAAGCAGGGTCAGGCCTGGTTAGTCCTTGGATGGGAGACCGCCTGGGAACACCAGGTGCTGTAGGCTTGGGAGAAGGACCCGGAAACCCACTCCCAAAAATCAATCAGCCATCGAAAACCCTATGAACATCAGAGAAGCACTGACAATAGTGTTTCTCCTGTTGTACATAGGGTTGCTGTGAGTTGGACACTGACTTGACGGCACCTAACAACAACAACTTCCCATAAACACTGAGCCATTGTAAGACCTTTCAAAAAGCACAAATTATCCTACTAAATAAAAAAAGATTTTAAAATTCTCATTCATTTCAGTACTTTTTAAATGAAGAGTTTAACCTAAGAAAGCTAGAGTAGTATATTTTTTCACTTCATTGTAGGTGGAACACCTGTTATGTTATAGAATACAGTTGTACATAGTTAAACTAACGGAGTCACTTTGCAAGAAGAGAAGGGTTAGGGCAAAAACCATGACCAAGAAATGATCAGACCCCCAAGTTGGCAGGTATCAGAAAACTCAGAGAAAATCTAAGCCAGTTCAATACCGAGACAACCAGCATGCACTTCAGAGATCAGAGTTTAGCCTCTAATTGGCCCAAAAAAGCCAAAAGGACCCAGTCTTTGAGACTGGAGTAAAACGGGCTGGTGGGACAAGAGAAATAGGTCCAGTGGAAAAAGCTAGAAGGCCGGCCTTCGGGACTAGACTGTCCACAGCAATAAATGACCTCAGTGCCCATCCTGGACTCCAGGGTGCTGGGCTGGAGTCATTGCTCCCAGTCAAGACTGACCGTCAAATAGTAATAGGAGTTGGTGGCGAGTTGAGGGAGTGACCTCTGTTGTGAGGAGGGGAGGGGAGAAAGGCTGGGAGCCACACAGCTTTCAACACCACGGCCCTGAGTGGAGTCCACAGCCACACTGCCTGGCGTCTGATGACCTTTGATCTCAGAAGCTAAACATGGCCAGGCCTGGCTAGTCCTTGTATGGGAGGCTACCTGGGACTGCTGGAGGCTGGAGGCTTGGGAGAAGGACCTGCAGCCCACTCTCAACACAATGAGCCATCAAAAACCCTATGAATAGCAAAGAAGCTCTGACAAGGGGTCAGGCACGGCACAGCGTTGGGGAGCGCTTCATCTAATGTACACAGGGTCGCTATCAGTCAGCACTAAGCATCATCAACAACAACAACATATCGAGTTGTTAGAGTGCTGCTCTGCAGTCTCTGAGGTCCCGAGTTCAATTCCCAGCACTGCAAAAATGGGAGAAGGACGTGGCAATCCACTCCCGAGGCAATCCCGAAACAGTCAGCCATTGAAAACCCTATGAGGATTGTCATGAGCACCTAACAACAACAAAAACATGCTTCTAAAACATCTATTGAGTAATTAGACATTTTCTTTCACCAGGGAAAGAGTATTTGTGGAAATGATAAACGTAGATCAAGATGCCTTTCTGAATTCAAGTCGCTCACACCCCTGCTCTGACTCCCCAGCCTCCTAAAGGTCACCTGTGTGGCGATCCGCATTCACTGTCCCATCAACAAATATAAATTAAGCCACCTGCAAGAAAAGGAGCTTTAAATTGAGGCAATGGGCACAGACGGGGCCCAGAGGACCCATTTCCCCTAAATGAGGCTATAAAAACGAAACATGACCTCAGCATTCTTCTGCCCTCCAAAACAAGGCTCAAGACGACAGTAAAGCCAAGGAAACGCACTGCCTCGGAGGGAGCAGGGGACGCGACCCACACTGGCACCGTCCTCCTTTTCTCAGTGCAGCAAAGGACAGATAAATACAGGACTGGAAGAGCCACGGGGCCGGTGCGGTAGCTTTTTCTTATGTTTCTCAGAGGGCAAGTCAGAGATCACACACACACACACACACACACACACACACACACACCATGCTCCCAGTAAAATATCATCTCTAAGAGGCATTGGCAGGAACCACAATCCCAAAGGACTCAAAGTAAGAGGTCCAAAGGACTATTAACTATAAGTCCTACAGCATGCCGTTGTCTGCAGAGCAGAACCTGGGGGTGTGAATGTACACGGTGGAGTCTCCCCAGACCTCTACCCTAGGCATTCATAGGAAGGAATCTGTGAAGCATGGACTTAACATCAGCTGGAAAGGCGGATGAACGGCAGTGGGGAAAAAGTAAGGCAATCGTAGGCATTTGGCAATGTGCAATTTATTGCCTCTCCCAAGAAGAGGTACTCTGGGATCTTTGCTGTAAGTGCCTTCCCAAAGAATTTTTGAAGAGCTTTGTGGTTGCTCTTATATTAACTAACCATGAAAAGAAAAGTGCCCTGGGTATTTTCCTATCATTGAAAGGCAGGTCTGAAGATGGGTGTGATCACAAGCTGGCTGTCATTCATTCTAGTGACTCTGGAGGCAGGGGCAAGGGGATCATGAGTTCAAGGTTAGAGGCAGCCTGGGTAACTTAGTGAGACCCTCTCTCAAGATAAGAGAAATTAAAAATGGCCTGGGGGTGCAGCCCCATGGTAGAGCACTTCAAAGGTATGTTTGAGGCCCTATGTTCAACCTCCAAGTACTGAGGAAAAAAGAAAGAAAGAAAGAAAGAAAGAAAGAAAGAAAGAAAGAAAGAGAGAGAGAGAGAGAGAAAAGAAAAGAAAAGAGAAAGAAAGAAAGAGAGAGAGAGAGAAAGAAAAGAAAAGAAAAGAAAAGAAAGAAAGAAAGAAAGAAAGAAAGAAAGAAAGAAAGGGAGGGAGGAAGGAAAGATAGGAAGGAAGAAAGGAAGGAAGGAAGAAAATAGAGAGGGGGGAGAGGGGGAGAGAGGAAGGAAGGAAGAAAGGAAGGAAAGAAGGAAGGAAGGGAGGGAGGGAGACAGGCAGGGAGGGAGGAAGGATGAGAGGGAAGGAAGGAAAGGAAAGAAAAGAAAGAAAGAAGGAAATAAAGAAAAGAAAAGGTACATTAATTTTCTTAGACCAATATGAAACTAGAATTCCGTATGCCATTTCCCAAAGCAATGTTAGGAGAAAGAATTTTGAATGCCTCCTTCGGTTTGGGGATGCTGTTTACAGCAAAGTTAGACAGCATGTTTTCCTCTCAGGCTCTGCAGGACTTGCCCTGGGCTATAGTCCATCAGGAATCTCCCAGGGCTGGGAATTCAGCTCAGTGGTAGCATGCTTGCCTAGCACGCATAAGGCCCTGGGGTTTGATCCCCAGTACCGAAAGATAGAAAATTAATCTCCTGGAAGGGGACACAATAGTCAGTGTTTCCAAACCTGCTTGACACAGAACCTTTTTCTTCTGGACCATCTTGTCAGTGCACTTGAGTTAGGCGCAGCTGCAGCTGCGTCTCGACAGAAGCATCGCTGAAGCCAGGAGAGCTTGTTTCTCCTACTTGCAGTTGGTCCTCGGAGCTAGTGGGAAAGACCGCTCCAAATTTCACGTGTCTCTTTTTGTTCCCATAATGAAAGGAGCTGGAATAGCAGTTACTCTGCTTGGTTTGATTTTACAGAGGATGGCACAATCACTCTGAACAAAACTGCCCATCCACTGCCGTTGTTGTTAGGTGCCGTCGAGTCGGTATCCAACTCATAGCGACCCCCTGTACAACAGAGGAAACACCATTGTCATTGCTTCTCTGCTATTCATAGAGTTTTAAATGGTGGACCGATTTTTGGGAGGAGGTTGCCGGGTCCTTCTCCCACTCATCCATTGTTGTTGTTGTTAGGTGCCATCGAATAGGTATCCGACTCATAGCGACCCCGCGTACAATAGGTGAAACACTATTGTTCAGTGCTTCTCTGCTATTCATAGGGTTTTCGATGGCAGATTGATTTTTGGGAGCAGGTTGCCCAGTCCTTCTCCCACCCATCCATTGTTGTTGTTGTTGTTAGGTGCCGTCGAGTCAAGTCCGACTCATAGCGACCCTATGTACAGCAGATCGAAACACTTGCCGATTCTGTGCCAGGCAAACAATCTTATTTATGTTTAAGCGCATTGTTGCAGACACTGTGTCAATCCATCTGGTGGAGGGTTTTCCTCTTTTGCGTTGACCTGCCACTCTTCCAAACATGATGTCCTTCTCCAGGGATTGTTCTCTCCTGACTACATGTCCGAAATATGTAAGACGCAGTTTGGCCATTTTTGCTTCCAAGGAGCACTCTGGTTGTACTTCTTCTAGGACAGATTTCTTGGTTCTTTTGGCAGTCCATGGTATATTCAATAGACATCTCCAGCACCACAACTCAAAAGCATCAATTCTTTTTCTGTCTCTCTTGTTCAATGTCCAGCTTTCACAACCATATGATGCGACTGAAAATACCATGGCCTGAGTCAGACGCACCTTCATCTTCAATGTGACATCTTTGCTTTTCAATACTCTAAAGAGATCTTTTGCCACAGCTTTTCCTAGAGCAATGCGTCTTTGGATTTCTTGACTGCTGCTTCCATGGGTGTTGATTATAGAGCCAAGCAAAGTAAAATCTTGGACAACCTCAATCTTTTCTCCATTTAATGTGAAGTTGCGTG